>JAPMNZ010950314.1:0-16044 GCA_029875035.1 Pomatoschistus microps | reverse complement strand
TATTGAAATGTATTATAATGGGAATGCAAGCTTCAGTCACTCAATAGCAAAATAGCGATAAAGATATATTTCTTTTCCATTTGCCCAAGTGTGTGCTCTTTTAAATATGTTATATCAAACACACTTGTGGAACAGAGGAATTAAGTATTTCAAAACAAGAAATTGTGTTACATCGAGTCTCTATGCAGGTGTTCTTGAGTGGCCTTGCTTTACCTTTGTTTTGGTGAAATGTAAAAAAAAAAAAAAAAATCACCCTAGTATTTTCTTTATACAAACATTTTCATTGATGCAATTGTTAATACGTTTTAGTGTTATCATTATATATATTTTTTACATTTAACTGGACAATGTATGACTAAATGATATTATTATGTCTATGTGCAGCGCTTTGGAAAGTATGCAATACAAATAAGGAGAATTTAATTGATTTTTGCATGTTTGGGTATTTTCTCATTTTCTTTGATGTTTGTATTTGGGTGTTGACATTTGTTTTATAAAATTGTGTTTAAAATATATTGTAATGGCCTGTGTGCGTCATAAACTATGACTTTAACAGAGACAAAAGCACAAAAAGGTTTGTAATGTTATGATCAAAACATTAATTTGACCTGAGCGATGAGCAGGTTTGAGCATGAACAATCCACCTTGATCATCAGTAATTATGTCTTAACGCGGGTTGTTAAAGCAAGAATCACATGTAATCAAACTCTTACGTCTTGTCTTTGAATAGGTTCAGAGAGATCAGCAGGTGAAACTGACTTTGTAAGGGCCTGCGTCTTTACAACTCAACATGTAGGGAGAAACTATTGTTTGCATCACTGCGCCACATTCAATAGAAAAACAAAGATTGTCTACATCTCTAGGGGACTGCTTGAAAAAAAGAGAAACTTAACACTTCCTGCCTCAATACAAAAGACTAAACAAATTCCGTGAATGCAGCCAATCACTTTGCTAATTAAAACACAGGGGCTAATTAATCTCACCATGATTGGTGAATCAAAGTAATTATAGGGCTTATTGAGTCCTGCACACAGTAGTTAGAGGGAAGACTGCTTGATGAGTGCCGCCGTAGGTAGCTGTCAGGAGGAAATGTTTATCCATGTGTGAATCAATAATGACGCGCTATGCTGAACCCAAAGTCAAGAGAAGCACTCCATTTATTACACGCGGCCAAAAGAGTTTTAAAAGCACTTCCAATATCTACAGCAGGTAAACACACAGGTAGGAGCAGGTTTGAGAGGTGATGAAGTACAGGGACATGAGTCCACCAAGCCCAGCTTATTAGCACCCAAAGTATGCAGAAACTGCATATTCCCCAACATTGCAGAGACCTTAGCAACACCTACCAAACTTTTCAGAGGTTTGTCATTGAAACTGTCACCTTTGCTGTAGAAATGGGGTTTGCTGTTTTTTGTGAGAGAGAAAAGAAAAGTTCTGTCCCCTCATTTCCACTGGCTCTGAGTATTCAGCCATTATAGCAAAAAGCACCAATTTGTGCCACCCACTTTCCACTCCACGTGGATGGCAAGCTGAGGCCCATCTCCAAGCACAAAAAAGCCTACAAATGCCAAGAAAAGTCATCAAAAGTTTGCTGAAGAGCAAGTGAAGCGGACAAAAACATAGAGGCAAGCAGCACACCATCTATTTAACCTGGGTTGCTATGCACGAAAAAATGACATTCCCAGTCTATTAATGCGCACATTGTATAAACAGCACAATGTGACACATTCTTCAGAATGAGTCGACAGAGAGAGAGGAGAGAGAGAGCGTGCAAGGCCCCGCTATATAAATAACAAGGCACTCAGAGGCATATTTGATGTTGATATCCATCACAGAGGTTGGAAAAGAGAAAAAAAATAAGAGGGGGAAAATAACACACAAAGCAGGCGAGACATAGGGATCCTTATGAAAATAAGATTCAGCCCAAATGGATGTGGTGTAATTGGTTTCAGATAGTGAGGTCAGGAGAAAGGCGATACAGGCAACTATTATGCGAAACGGACGGAGAAACAAGAATGTTTACACAGGCATTCCTCTGCTACATTAATAGGCATGCAGAGATCACTGGAGAGGCAGACGAGACTGACAGAGAGGAAAGAGAGAAAAACCACCAGCCAGCCATTCAACTCTCCCTGTGCTCTGTTTAGACTCAATACAGGCCAGGGTAATAAGGCACACCCGTCACAATGCACCTTTGGAAAGAGCATGCAAAGATCTTAAACAAGCATGAAATACATTAGTGGGTCCTGCAACAGAGGCGCAGACCATTACAAATCCACAGATTGCTCTGTGTATCGAGGTGGAGGGGATGGGCTGGTCAGGGAAATAAGCCATCGACGAAGAATGTCACTCTTTCAAATCCACCCAGAGACTGTGATACGCCGCCATGACATCGGGATTGGATACATCAGACGAGCTGTAACATTGTGTTTGGACAGTACAGATCAGCGCCGGGCCCGGGTCATGTTGGGAGTTGGTGTTTATTAGGCAGCACACGATGATGACACAGGTGTGAAATAAGCTACAGGTGCATTGTGGGAGACTATAGAGCTGTGGTACTTGCATCAAAAGCGAGTCAATGAGGAAAATATGTTGCGTCAGTTGCGGTGGGCTTAACAGCTGGAGTGTGTGTGCGCGCTTGTGTATATTTATTAGTAAATGGCTGCTGTTCAACCTCAGGCTGTTGGCCAGAGCAACTCCAGTCAAGCTGACAAACTTGACAACTAGAACACATTTTGTATTGTGCTGGAGCAAAGCAACAGCGAGCTTATCATTCAACTGACTGGGGGATGGAAACGAAGTCGGGGGGAAGTGACAATTTATCAATCTGGGGAGTTGCATTCCATGGAAAACAAGCCACAAACAGTTTAAGCTGTACAAACAAACATGGGCTGATTGGAGTGAGGGCTGCTGGCAGGGGAGATGTCGTGTTGTAAGGGGATTTTGGGAGATGGATACAGATTTGGAGGGGGCGGTTGGGAGCGGACAGACAAATACGAAGACAAGATACAGAAGGCAATGTGCTGAATTGAAAATAAAAATATGTGATGCAACAAGCTTTTTTTTTAACCAAAAACTATAAGACGGATGCCAAAAAAAGGATGGTACGAATGCCACCTAAAGTTGACATTTGTTAAGTTTATGAGCACAGGCCTATAAAACAATGTGACGGTAGAGAAAGCCCTGACATATATATATGTGGAACGACCACTTTTTACAAACAAATACAAGAATGTGGCATAGATTGGGTCCGGAGTGAAGTTATCCAGGGGCATGTTGGTTAGATTTAGTCTCCAATCGTCTTTTTATTGAACAATGGATGCTTTTATAAACTAAAGTGTGGCTAGACTGGTGTTTTTTCAAAATGTACGGCAATCATCTACTCTTTGTTGAATTTGCATTGAGTTTCCTTGTAGCCTCCAAAAAGTCCAAGCCAAGCACAAAGTTCACCTGGATTTATCTGCGCTTGGCTGTAACAACATAGTTACTGCAATTTCCTGGCTCGACCGAATCCTCTAAGATGGTGGCAAACCCGAAATGTACACAAATACTGCCTTTTTTTCCCAGAGAAAAGGAAAGAAGCGATGCGAGAAAATGAAGGAACAATAAAACGAATTTGGAAAGTGCGCAGGGATAATGAGCGTTTTGAATATATGACTCAATAAATCAACAGCGGCGGTGAGGGGCGGTGGGTCCGTGGAGAATCTGCCTGGGCCTCTGGTTGAAGGTAAAAACATCCACTAGAACAATGGAGCTCTGTGTCCCACTCCAAACCAGCCCAATATTTCCTGCTACTCTCTCTGGCTTCTCGTCCAAAAGAGAGAGAAAAATGTGTGTTGTGCTACATTTAAGCAAGTAGAAAACTGTTTATATTGATCTCTCTGTCTCCCCCCCCAATCCTTCACCTCTGCGCACACAGCTCATATCACATTATTCATTTCATCTCTGTGCTGCCTCCCAACTCCCACGTCTCACAGCCTTTGTTTATTGATTCTCTAGATTAAGAATTCCTGGGGCGGAGGACTGTAACGCACAAGCATCGAATTATTTTGGGGTGTGCTTATTTGCCTTTCCCTTGCATCTATTTGGCCTGTGTCTGTAGACAATTATGCCTATCCAGCGCTCGACTCAGGTGCTAATAATGAAGGACAAATAGAATCATATGTGTAAACTTCCCCCACTGATGAAAATTTATATTAACTTTCTGCCACAGTAAACAGAGCTGCATAGCGACACCATCCCAGGAGGGTTGGCAAGATGAATTTTCCTACCCCAGGAAGAGAGCATGAATATGAGGGAAGAGGTGCGAGGGTTATGGGGGTGGTCTGGGGGTAGATCTATTGTGTAACCTGGCTGATAAGACAAAACATAAGTCTGTTTGGGCCATCTCAAATAAAGAGAGCGGTTTTGAGAGGTAGAAGAGCGATAGTTATGTGTTGAAATGTTCTAAGGCTATGCCAGCAATAACACACCACGCTGTTTGCTGTCAGTCACCGCAAAGTCTAACATTCTCTAACTTCCCACCTCCTGCTGTTATCGTCGTGGAATTTTTCAGCAAATAATATCATGTGTTGATTCTAGAGATGTGGGGATGTGGGGTTTCAGCTGCATTTTTTGTGAACTTTGGAGCAAAACCTCAAACTGAAGAGCATTCTTGAGCTGGCCTTGCTGCTAATGGGATGCACTGACCACCGAGTAAATCAGACTGTCAAGGCTGTGCTACGTTTGTTTAAAGGTGTCAGCACGGAAATCAATGTGTGTGGGGTTTAAATGAAGTTCAGGTTGCAAGTGCACGGTCTACCATGCATTATATATTACATAATTGAACATTTAAATATGTCTGTATCGTATATATATACATAACATAATGGTTTTGAAAATTTCAGATTTTTTGTTTTGCACCTTCCCAGTTATGTCACATCACCCAACAAAGTGTCAATATTGCAATTTACCAATAGATTTTTTTTTTCATGAGTTACTCTAAAAACAACACTGCATTGCCTTAAGCCTTCCATCCGCCGTTTGATTTATAGAAATCTGATGTCAAATGTTTTATGTCATTCCATTACAAAGCAATGCAAAGTTCATTTATGATTGCGCAGCCATCCGTGTTCTGATGCGCTGGGGTTGAGTGTTATTTGGCAAGCTATCCCTTTAAATGAAGCCTTTCAAAATATTATTCTTTTAAATGTCATGAGGTCAGCCCTTTGATATTTTTACATTTCAATGATGCGTCCTCATTGACAAGTTTACACACGACTATAAAATATGTATAAATGGCAGCAGTGTTTGGTTCTCCTGGTTTGCGTCCCAGTGCGTATAGTCGCCGAAGATTCAACTGCGATTGGTCAAAATCAGGTTAAAGGCTTTAGTGTTGCTACATTTAGATAAGAAGACAGCGTTCCCATTCAGCATCTCGTGTTATCTACGGCCGCCTTTAAGGCCAGACAAGAGAAGGCTACCATGCTACGCTGTCACAAAGAGGCGACGAGGAAGGAAAAATAAAGGCATGCAGAGACCGGCGAGTGGAAAGTATTTGGCGAGGTGAAGAGGAGGGTGCCAGCTGGGGTCAAGTGTTGTCTTTGAAATAGCCATATTCAAGATACAACAGCTCTGTATGTCACGTTGGCAAAAGGAAATTAGCCACAATAGCATTCAAAACATGCACCTAAAGGCAGGAAATAGAGAAAAAAAGATCAAATTCAATATATTTCCAAGCGATTCCATATGATTCAGTAAAATAATGTAAGCTACTTGATCTTTATATATAAAATTTATCAGCATTTATCAAAAGATAGCACACTTGAAAAACAAGGCAGTTTTGTGGAGCTCCATTATACTTCCTGGGGGTTTGTTATGCACAATATATTCTTGGGCGATTATTTTGTGGCTTCTTTTCACAGTTCTGGGCAGGAGCAGGTCACGCAGCTGGATGAATTGCTGATATGTAATGTTGCATCGCGGCCAGTTCATTCTTCATCCAAGCGGGAGCCAAGTGGAAAAAAAAAAACGAAATGGGAAGAACTTTGAAATGCTTTGATGAGATCCAACACACCTCGTCAATGATTAAGAGTGATATCCGAAAAGTCAAAGACGCAGTAAATTATGGACTTTTCCGACTTGGATTTGAAGCAAGTTGTTTGTTATGGAGCCAGTAGTGGGTTTTGTTGACAGGGCCTTATTAGGGGCCTCCCAGTCCAAAGCATGGCTGCAGGCGATGGGCGATCTATCTTTGCCGGTTTAGAACGGCGTGTCAACATAAATATATGGTGCTGAAAGAGATGAATGTCCTCGCACAAATACACTGCTTATTATGAAGATGAAAAAAATGATGCCGCTGTATTGTGAATGGGAGGCAGTCATAGGTGCCATCAAATAATGGGGCGTGTGCTTAACGGGATCGCACAAAACTATGATTAGGAAAAACAACTTGTGATTACAGCAACCTGGAACTATTAAATGTCTTTACAAAAGTCATGTTTTTGGGACGGCTCTGTTACAAGTCAACAGAGAAAGTGTTTGGCTGTCTAGACGGCCACGGCTCAAGTTTAATATACGCACATGGCACTATTACTCTCACTGTAAGCACACATCGTGCTTCGTATGATCTCAAATGGGGCTATAGCGCTTTAGCGTTTAATTTGATACGTTCCTTGATGGCTTCTTTGCCTTTGAAGTAGACTAATCTAAATGTATTTTAATCATTCATATTGGACATTAGAAAAAACGACAGGCTATAGCTGTAAATATTCAATCGGCATCAAGTATCTGTTGACATTCAATGATGGTTAGACGATTGGCGGATTCACAAGTTTAATTTCCAACTTTTTGTGCATGTGTGCAAACAGCATTAAAGCTGGGGTACCTAACTTTCATAACACACAAAAAGTTGAATGTTCTCAAATCCATGTAACTATTTGGATCTATCGAAAACAATCCTATCAATGTATTTTAATGAAAGAAAGTTTGGTGCCACAGCTTTAACTCACAGCTTTGGACATTGAAATTAATTTATTGAATACAGCTATAGGGCAAGGTAAGTTCATTTGTATAGCACAATTCATACAGAGGACAACTTAAAGGGCTGAAGAAAAACAAGAAACTATGTACTTTTGTTTTGACCTAGTAGCAGGAAATGAGTTTCTTTGAACCGACGGCACAACAGCAACAGCCGCTGCTACACCGTGTGGAGACAGGCCATGCTTCTGGATCGTCGCTTACGTAACATCCCTCTTCCCCTCTTCTCCGTCCTCCTCTGTATCTGCCCTGTTTCTCGCATTGTTCGCCGGTGATTTTCTTGTGAATATTTCAATTACGCCGGCGTGTGTTTGACCTTTAAGTGAGCTGCGGAAGATATAGTTATCTGGCTTCGACTCTGACACCGAGCGTCTATCAATCACCCACACCCCCGCTGCTAACCCCCCCCTCTCCCGCCACAAGAGCCGCTTCACTGCACGGCTCTGCTCTGATGTTTTTGTATGCGCGACTGACACAAACAGACACCAAACACAACAAAGTCACTTGTAAAGCAATGGAGATAAGAAAGCGACAAATGTATAAATGTATAAGACATATACCCGAACAGCGTCTCAAATATTAAGACTTTTTTTTTTCTTTAATCTGCAGGAATCCGACAGAGCCACACTTCCATAAACAAAGCTGTTTCCAGCAGCATCCTATATCACGCTTCCCAGAACAAGCAGGCGCGAGCTAAGTCATACTTCTTTAGTTTCATTTTTGTTCCTCGCCCTATTCCAGAGGGCTAATCTACATCTTTCATTGAATCAAGAATGGAAATGCACCCAAAATGCTTCTTTTTCAATTTCATGCTGAAGTAGCTCAAGTCAGTGGATGTAATTTCTCCTAACAAGAAAATGTATCACTCTGTCGCACACTTACCCCAGCTATGTAGGAAAGAAGCCTTCTTATTTTCATTTCTTCAATGCACTTTGATAAATGTGCCAAAAGCGCATCACTCCTTTCGTCACATTCAATACAGTATAACGACAGAACAATTACAGCAGTTATTAAAAAATAAAAACTCAGCTTGAAATTGTGTGGAAGATAAATGGCATATCATTTAAGAATAAAGCCACATCATTGCACAGACATGAGGCAACAGATCGATGTAGCAGCCTAAACGTAAAGCAGACAAATTATGCTGAATCGACTTTTTTTAAGCTTTTAATCGTAATACAAAATCCCTCATCATTAACAAACCTGGAGTTTTTTTAGATCCATCCATAATGACACTCTGCCCCTTCAGCTCCTTCTCAGCCCTGTAATAGTATGATGTCATTGTACCACTATGACATCACACTTTTTTTGTCTTTTAAAACAACATTATAGCCAAAATAATCTTAACAATTCTTAACTGTAAAGAAAATCAAGGACTTGCTTCACTATATATTTCTGCAAATTTTGAATTTCCCAAAAAAAAATGCATAATTATTCTTCTTCAAAGAGACATCTACCTAAAATAAGCCACAAGTTCAAAGATGTTTTGCCTCTCACAAAGTGTTTCCTCGCTGTTGCAGAAAATCTCATGGCGGCTAACCACGCAAAGCTGTCTCCCATCGAAAGTTGTATGTGCAAATGACCATTATCAGGTTCACGTTGAATAGATGAAGTCCAAACAGGTGAGAAGGGAAGCACCAAGCATAGTACAGCTGAAACAATACCACGCATGGCCAATCCCCCCACCAAATGTATATTTATCCTGTAAACTCCTGATAAATGCATATGCAGGAACAATCAAATCTGGGGCTTTCCATTGGAATATTTTTGCACTATGGATTCAAGCGTGAAAGCAATATCAGCTTAGTGTCTAGTCAGGCTTGAAGTGCGCGGCGAGCTCACAAAGCATGTTCTGCATATGCTTATGGCCGCCGCTTCTATCGGGTTGGAACGAGCAGATTTTCAGTGCTTGTGCAGTTTATGTCAGTTAAGTCGTGCCAGTGTGGGTAAATAAGCAGCAGTGAGGTTTCTGATGAAAAATGGCAGAAACATAGCTTACTCTGTCTCCATGCAATGTGACTTCTGTCATTAGCTTGACATATCCAAATCTCATTCTGTGTACTTACTTAAAATACATGTTGAGTTTACATTTCGCAAAGAAAGTTGGCACAAATTCCTGTCCGAAATGTTTGGTTGGATTAAAATAAGTCAATATTAGGGCTGAAGTTGTACCTGATAAAGATAAAGTCAACTTGTCTTCTGGGCAAATGTGAATATAGAATGGAATAGACTGTATTTGCAAGGTATATTTCTTGAGTATGTTCTATTTTTGGATAAAGTCATATAAATGGTTCCAAAAAATGTTTGAATTTCTTCATTTCGAAAAAGCCCATAGTGAATTTTCTAAAGCCCCAGTGTCTCTCAACCTTTGCATGTGGATAAGCCAATACCACATCTACACAGAACAGGACAAAGTTAACTTAACCATAATTTGAGTTCATTTGTAACAAGATTTGCTGATGGGAAAAGCTTGTTTTTATAGAGACAACAATATACTCTTGGAATGATAAATCAATGGCTACAACAATCTTGCCTTTTAAAAAGTCCAAAAGTATTAAATTCAAGATTAAAAAAACTGTTGATTCAAGCATTCACTACCCTATATTTGATCCTTTATCACAGTGCAAATGAACCAATCCTCGCTGCCCAATATTTATCATATCACAGTAAAAGTGGTGAAGAGCCCAGTGCTGAGGGCCTCTATCATGTCTATGGTTGCATAAAGAGCGTCTCTACATGCAGCATGCCACTACAAACAACTCAGAAGCAGGATTGCCCTATTTGTAAATCTCAAAAATGGGTCAGGGATGGAGGTAATCGGGGCAGCCAAGTGTGCTAGAAAGTGCGACCGCAAAAAGTGTGACACCAGGTTGCACTTAATAGAACAAATGAAGCGACATAAAAGATGCCTCCTCTGCTTTCTAGTCATTTCTTTTCACAATTTTGAAGTCGTTTTCATATTAACTCCATGAAGGAAGGGGGGCAGTACACAACAATCCATTGGGCAAGCGTTGCAGAGCTTGATTTGTTACTATTCATGGCAAAACGCGGAGCAACTGTAATACTAGACATGCTTGTTAAATTCACAACACTCCAAAGCTGCCTTCTAGCAAATCCTGTCTTTTGGTTGTCAGCTTAAGACACCCCAGCATATGCATATGTAGAATTTTTAAGCTCTGTTAAATGGATAGCAGTGTCGCCTATCAAACGACTGTAAGCCACTTGGGTTCTTTTTTTTGGGGCGGGGGGGGCGAAGTATTTGGAGAAAAAACGCAAAGCAGCAACGCACTACCTCATGCGCATCAGCCGGCAAGCCACAGAACCACAAGTTTTCAATCCGTTTTTTGGTTAATGTCATATGATTAGAAAAAGAGCTATATTTACATGCATGCATTCAACGTAGTCTGACAGTAGCACTCCGCCCTTCTTATTAACAACCAGCGTGCAGTTTAAGCCGCCGACAGGGGAGTGGCAACAAACAATGACAGAATGCCTGTTTTCGATTGTGCGGCCACAAAAGATGATACACCATTCACTACAAAGGCAGTTTGCAAATAAATTATTGTGGCGGGTATTGAGCCGAGGCAATTGTTGGGTCCCTTAGAGTCGCTGCGCAGTGTGGGATTGATAGTGTGTATGCAAGCCTGTGTGTGTGTGTGTTGTACTGAGTGGACTTATAGATCCAGTGCCATTTATTTCCCCGAGCTGGAGTCAGGGCAGTTAGGGAGGCGTAAAAGGAAATGAGTTGTGAAGTGGCCATTGATCCTGGGCTGCACCGGCTGCAGGCTGGAGACAGGGGGACGGTCGACCACAGCTCCGTGCACTGCTCAATGGTCTTATTTACACTGAGATGCTTAACCCCAGCTCACTTCATTTATCACAGGCCTAATGCGCGGCACGGAGAAGGGAAAACTGACAAGCAAAGGCATAATCTGGTCTGACTGATGTGAATATGATTATACCAAATAATTACAAGATATTTGTTTAGTCTTATCAAGTGTTTTGCACAGAGTGAAAAGATCTGGGAAATTGTGTATCTGAAAACAAGTTGAAATGGACTTTGAAAGTACTATATATGGCATTACGTAAAATGTGCGTAACATTGATAATGGTGTTTCCTAATAATGGTGTTTAATCCCTGTAATTTTGAGTGAGTCTTTTATTGTTTTCATCAGACCTTGTATGTTTCACCTACCACCAATCCCTACTGACTTCTACCGAGTGGGTGCGGTAACTTGAAATCTGACCACCAACGTCTCCCAATCTGTTGTTCCCAAGTGAAAAATAAAATAAAAAATCATGTCTCGTTTATGAAAATCCATGTCGAATGCATTTACTAAATGACATGTAATGAAACCGATATAGAACCATATGTGGTAAGTTCATAGATTCACCTGCCTGGTCTCGAGCATATAGCAGCTGGAGCACATAACAGCTGTAAGTGTTTATTTCCAGCACAGTTCAGTTGTGTCTATCTCTCCTGCTCCTCTCTGCGCCCCTTTTCTCCTCGTCTCTCTTTCAAGCCTTGCAGCTTGACATTTCGTCGCTCCCTCAGGGGACTCCGCATGAAATGGAGTTACTGGGAGAGCGCCACTGTAAATTCCAGAAGGCCACTTGTAATGTCTCTTAAACATGGATGGACAGGCCAGGTTTCAAGGTGCGGAAGAATGAGAAAAAGAGAACCGCAGAAAGAGGTGCGTGGACTTGGATAATAGAATAATACTGTGTTTTGTCTGGGGAAGGGTGAGCAAACAGGAGCCATGCTGTCATTCACAGCCTATATCTTTAGTGTCATCGCAAGGGAAACTGCAGCCTATATGTCACAGGCCTGCATGCGCTATTCTGTAGAGAGCATCTGCCAATAGCCATCCTTGAAATAAAAAGGATGGCTTTCATTGTAAATAAGCCAACCACAAGCCCACCTTAAAGAACGTCTGTCTTCTTTATTGAAGGGTAAAATTATTTCACAAAGACATATAGTCCAAGGCGCATTGCTAATGCTCCTGCTGCCTTTACAAGAGCTGCTTATCTTTGGCCAGATGATGACGGGCAACAAAAGACTCCTTTATGAAATCGCTCATATTTCAGCCGCACTCTTTCTCCTGTCCAGAGAGGTGATGGATGCGTCACACCACGACCAGTGTCTTATTTACACAGTTGAGTGGGGCAATCTCAGGCCTGAAAGATAAACCTAATGAGCTTCTTTGTGTGAGGGTGCAAATGAGGGACACCATGCCCCCTCCCGCCTTCTCTTCTCCATCCAAAGGGACAGTCTGGGTGATTAGGCCTTTAAATTATGCTCAAGGGCAAAGCACAGATTTGCATCTTAGGTGTACGAGTGTGTGTGTGTGTGTGTGCGTGCCCTCAAATACAGTAGCGAGGGAGACAGGTGAAGGGCAGGACAGACGCTTCAGGCTTGTTTGTGAGAGGTGATGGGAGGTAATGTCAGCTTTTTACGGAGCACGCATTTACTGACACTAAACAATAAACTTGTAATGAGTGAAAGGTCCTCAGACGCACACATCAACGCACGCACACACACACACACATACATATATAATATTGTCGTATCTCACGTGTGGGGTTACTTCTCTCTAATGACTTTCATTTTAGGGAGAATTTCATTTGCCCCTAAACCCTAAATATCACCCATCATTGGCTGTCACATTTCCCATCCCTTCCATTTCCTCCAGCTAAACAGCTCGGAAGGCAGGTTAATTGCTGTCACTCTCAAGTTGGACCACTGCCTAGCTCTCATGTAGCGACAGGGGTAGCCTGGAAGTAAGATGGCACCTTGGCGCACTTATTGTAATTTATGTCAAAATGCGGCATTCATTTAAATAGGGTTGGAGAGGTTTGCATTTTGCTGCATCATGTGCCTCGGGAAAACAGAGCTGATCCGCATAGCTAAACAGTTTACCAACACATAAACTTCAGCGAGTTTCTGCAAAATTATGAAGTTCACATCTGCAGAGGCAAAGTAAACATGTTTGGATATGCACAAACAAACATTATTAAAGACTGAGAAATGCAAGCTTGAATGCATTTCCTTCTATTATGTTCTTTAAGAGGGTGAGTGCATCGTGGGATTAGAAAATCTTGATTTTTACCATGAAAATCTAAGTACTGTACAGAGCTTTTGTGTTGAAATGCGTAGGCCAGGGCAATTCCAACCAACCAGGAGCACATCAGACTACAGCCATGTTATCAAGTCTTCAGGTCCAGACTGGGCCCGCTTGATGAAATAGGAGGAGCCTGGTGCGGTCCTGCATGGTTGGAATGAAAACCTGCAGCTGCACAGCTGTTTGAGGATTGAATTGAATACCCCTAGCATAGGCTTAGGTCCATGTTTCTATAAAGGACTTTTATCAAGAAACAACTTCCTCAGACCATTTTTGTTTGGACACTTCACTGCTGCTTTTTAATCTGCAGGTTGTCTAATATATTTCTGTATATAATGTTCTTGTCCATGTTATCATCGTCTACAATGATGCCATGGACCACAGTCAACACTACACTGCATTATTGCATTGATTATTAGTGTAGAGCAAACTTGTCTGTGGGCACGATTACAAAGCTATTGTCACTATTGATGAGAAGAAAAAAAACGATTGTGTTGCTAACTGCTATTGTTCTACTGCTTCGAAAGCCATGGATAGCTTTCTCCTCCTCTCACCTGACCGCCGCAGATGTGTCTTTGGGCCAGCCTTATCAATGAACTAGAGACAGAGCTGATCCCATTTAGAGAGGCCAGTGGTCCCGAGTATTGGCTCATCAATCCCACTGATAACCCTGGAAGGATTAAGTCTTCGGAGCGCTGTAATCAACTAACAGCCTCATTATAGAACATTATGGTATAGATCCACCAATCAATTCATGCCCCACACGTACATACACCGCCATATTACATTACCGGTACGGCCAATGACAGATTGCTGGCTAACACAACTAAATCATCTTTTTTTCCCCCTTACTAAGATTCTACTGATGATTTTTGCATAATGATTTGCTTTGATACATATCAGCGGCTGGTAAATTGCAATCAGATTCAGTGGGTATCTAATCTCTGATCTCAAATCAAATTAGGTCTATTTAGACAACCTTGGGAATGAGGCGTTGAAACCCTGGGAAAAAAAATTAAAGGGCTGGAAATGTAATTGTGACATTATTCAGATAGCCGGATAACGAAGTAGGTGGCTTTTTATAACAATGTGCATGCATCAGCAGAAAAAAATAGGAACAAGAGCAAGGATATAGGAGTGTAGGGCTGTGTCTATTAAATATATGGTTCAGTTATTGCATGTGTTTAATTCATTATGTTTTTATCTTTTAACTCTATCCTATGTTTGTATGTTTTTATGAACACAAGTGTTCTTTACTTACATTAATAAGCATTTTGGATTTGCGGTACAATAAAACTAACTTATAGTATTGGTATAAGCTTGGTAAAGTATAGCTAAATAATGATAATAATACATTTTCTGGGCACACAATGTCGCCTTAAAAGGTATAAAGTAAAACCAAAAAAAGCATACAATGTACCATCCTTGCTGCTGTCGGCACTTTGTTTTGATGATGACTTTAACACAACAATCAATACTAATCAATGGACTTGTATCTCTTAATAAGTAGTTTCAGATAATAATACAAGCTCCAGATAATAATACAAGCTCCTCTAATATTCCACCATACCCGAGTAAAAGTCAAGTTTAAATATTTGACTAAGTATAATTTGTTCATGGTGAGGGCCCTGTGAGCCTTTGGCCCTTTCTGAGGCGCAGGGACCTTAAGATGGTGCTTTTCTAATTATAGCTGCAGGTAGTGTTTTGGAGGTGCTCGGTAATGGCCAAACCTACAGGGACAGTGGAGAATTCATCAGTGCTTATTCTTAATCATCCCCCCAGCAGCATGATGAGAGAGTGGGGCCTCTATGCCCACTGGACCACTCAATGTCATTCCAAATATGGGCAGAAAATTACAAAATGGACGGAAAGTAGATGTGGAATTTGATCTCTGCCCTTGAATTTGAAACCCTTTTTAAACTAAGGAGACACTAACCATT
Organism: Pomatoschistus microps; assembly: GCA_029875035.1. Lineage (NCBI taxonomy): Eukaryota > Metazoa > Chordata > Actinopteri > Gobiiformes > Gobiidae > Pomatoschistus > Pomatoschistus microps. The sequence continues at coordinate 965 of JAPMNZ010950314.1, read as the reverse complement.
TTGCTTACTATACTTCAGAATTTATACCATCGACATTAAAGGTCTCATCAAAGTGCCGCTTTAATATGTAGCCATGTGGCAGATTTTCATGTATGTGGTTTTTACATTGGGAAAAATATCTAGATTTTATACATTCAACTTTGACTTGGAGCAAGAATTTGTTGAAAAAGTGAAGAGGCAGGGACACGTGTTTTGTGAAACAATACAGAAGGGCTGTGATTAACGAATATTTTGATCATTGATTAGTTGGCCAAATAGTTTTTGGATCCCGAAAGGTCAATGAATATAGGATTTTTTGATACATTTGACCAAACAAAGCTCCAGTGACGCCCGTGTTGAACATCTTCACAGAGATGACTTGTTACACATGGGATTGTTTTATCTAAAATACTTTGTAAACTCATTTTCATTTCATTCTGTTGTCATTACATAATTATCCAAGTCATAAAAAAATCCTCTCAGCATGTTTAGGTTGTAAGGTTAAAGTTAAGGTTTAAAATCGTTTACTAAGTACTGTAGTGTACTGAGATAAATCCATTAATTCATGACAAGATTGACATGCGTGAATCTAGCAATTTGTAAGGAAGGTTGAAAGCCAAAAAATGTTTTCAAAAATCCAAGATTCCCATATATGTGATAAGCTAATAGATGTTTGCTGTTCTTCTAAGCTCCAGTTCACTCGGATAAAAAAAAAACTCATGAAAAAACATGATTGTGTTACTACTATACATTCACATATTACATTTGCGATTACACCAAGGAATCCACGCTATGTCACACAAGCCTAATTAAAACGCCATTTTGGTCTTGCAGATTCGGTGTGAACGCTACAGGAAGTGTGTGTGAAGTTAACAGCGACGGGCCCCCGTTTTAAAAAGCCTCCAGAGACCTGTTAACTGGACGGCTTATTCCAACGTGTCCGTCGCTGGGCCTATGTGTGCACCAGTCTGGTATCTTTACTAGAC
>JAPMNZ010950313.1:0-21871 GCA_029875035.1 Pomatoschistus microps | reverse complement strand
GAGCAAAAAAATCTGAAGACCGGTCCCTGGGCGCTCTGCGGCAACCACTGCCTCTGACAGGTCTCCCTAGTGGCATTGAGGAATGTCCCTGCGAGGACAATGAAGTTTGCCTTAACCATAACCTTATCTGAGCAATACAAAGGGGTGCCAATATTTTTTTTTGCCATGACTGTATGTAAATATTTTCATTTTGTTTGGATTAAAAACTATAGAATAATAGCCATCATACCCTTTTGTAGCATGATTCTGCACTTAACTTCATAGATTATTTCTTTGTAAGCTAACAAGTAAATGTTATGATTTGTCTAACTGAGGATTGCCAGTTAGACAAATCATAGTCCAACAGTTTCTATCTGTTTTCTTTCTGATAAATGTTTTATGCATTTACATCACTGGTCTCACATTACCAGGAGCTTTTGCTTTGCTTTCAGCAAAAAAGAACAGCCTTGAACCTTTTTCTAATTTTTCCTTTTTGTTTTTGTGGATTTGTGAAATTTCACTGTATCTCACAGATTTAGATATGAACGTTTAGCTTTGGAAATAAAGAGCGTTTTATTTGTATCTCCTGGAATTACAGAACGCATGTTTTTGCTTCTGCTTGGAGACCAGTGATGCCATTTAACTGTTTATAGAATTTTACACCGCTCTTTGTGTCTTTAGGATCCAGAGGGGAAACCCAAGAAGGCAAATATACGAGACAACCGGGATGGGACATACACAGTGTCTTATGTCCCTGACATGACTGGTCGCTACACCATCACTATCAAGTATGGAGGGGATGAGATTCCATATTCACCGTACCGTATCCATGCTGTCCCCTCGGGCGATGCCAGCAAGTGTCTAGTCACAGGTCAGTCCAACTAAATACGATTACAGACTTCATTTGGGGTCAAATGTCTGATTTTGGACTTTTTTGTTCTTTAGTGTCAATTGGAGGACACGGACCGGGTGAGTGCTTTTTAGACACTTTTGATTAGACTCGCTTGTTAAAAACTTAGGTGTAATATCATGAATATGTATTTTGTGATTCTTTTACTTTGAAATCATAAGGTTCGGGAGTCAGCCCCACAATTCAGATTGGGGAGGAGACAGTCATCACTGTAGATGCAAAGGCTGCTGGGAAAGGCAAAGTGACCTGCAAAGTGTCCACACCTGATGGTGCTGAACTGGATGTGGATGTGGTGGAAAACGCAGACGGGACCTTTGACATTTACTACACAGCACCAGAGCCTGGGAAATATGTGATCACAATCCGATTTGGAGGGGAACACATCCCGAACAGCCCCTTCCATGTGGTGGTGAGTCTGTTGTGAGAAGATGAAAACTACATACTGCAAACTTGTCAACTCGTTTGTGAAATTATAATCACCAAAACTAGAGTTACGATATGTTTATTAACATATTAATGTTAATATACATATTAATGTTTATTAATAGTATATCCATCATAGTTTGTTAAAAGAACTTTACCCTGCTTCCCGTTTCCAGGCTTGTGAAACCATCCCAATGATCGAAGAACCATTTGACAAGCTTCAAATACATTCGCCCTACTCTCCTTATTTGGGCTTATCCCCCTCATGGGTACAATTATATTATCAACTTTTATTTTCTGGCCACTCTGGCTCTTACAAACTATTCTTCTTCAGCGCTGCAGCTCGTCAGCATTGCAAAACTCATTAGCATTGCAAAACTCGTCAGCATTACAACTCATAGATATAATGCTGCATTAGATGTTTGTGTTGCATGATGATCCTCTCTGCTTCCTGACCACTGAGGCCGTAGTCATTTACTATCCTATTTCCTGCAAACACTTTGGCTAATACTCAATCTGCTCTAATTAATGTTCCTTTAGGCCAATCTATGCTTCACCTCCACTGTATTGCTAAAGACGACTTTTCCCTTTTCTCTCTTGTTACTTCCACAATGTGACTCTTGCCTTCTCCTTTTGCCTTTGGTGTAGGCCACTGATGACCCCATGAGTGTTGTGGATGGAATGGAGGCTGTGCTCCGCCCTTTCAGCCTGGTAATTCCTTTTACTGTACAAAAAGGAGAAATCACAGGTATTTTTAAAAGATTATTTAAGATTTTTAAGATTATTACAGCAATATAATGGTACTAATATACCGATACCACTCCTACACCTATAATGTATTGCAACATTTGTTGTTGTGTAGGCATGGTGCGAATGCCCTCTGGTCAAACTGCCTGCCCCTACATCACTGACAACAAAGATGGAACTGTAACTGTGAAATACTCTCCCACTGAAAAAGGCCTGCATGAGATGGAAATCAGATATGATGGAAACCACATCCCAGGTAAACAATAATGTTGTGCCTTTATTTTCAAAACTACATTTATAATATGTTCTTTTAAATGTTGGTTATAGGAAGTCCACTCCAATTTTATGTGGATGCTATAAACAGTGGTCATGTCACAGCTTTTGGTCCAGGCCTCAGCCACGGCATGATAAACAGACCAGCTGCTTTCACCATTATTACCAAGGATGCAGGGGAAGGTGATGCAGAACATAAGAGTTACTAAAATAACAGTATACCATTGTGATAATAATATGAAAAAGCATGTTAACCTTTCTCTTTTATAGGTGGCCTGTCATTGGCTGTGGAAGGACCCTCTAAAGCTGAAATAAGCTGTAAAGACAACAAAGATGGAACATGCACTGTTTCCTACCTGCCCACTGCCCCTGGAGACTACAACATCCTTGTCAAGTTTGATGACAAACACATCCCAGGCAGTCCCTTTGCTGCTAAGATCACAGGTGCAAACAAACCTTCAATCGATTTTTCAAACATTTGATGAAAACTTTATAGATTAATATTGTTTTTGTAATATTCAGGAGATGACTCAATGAGAATGTCTCAACTGAACGTTGGCACAGCTACAGATGTGTCCCTGAAGATCACAGAGACAGACCTGAGCAGTCTGACCACCAGCATCAGAGCTCCATCTGGAAACGAGGAGCCATGTCTGCTCAAAAGGCTTCCAAACCGCCATATTGGTGAGATTCTACTTCTATCACATACTTATAGCTGAAATAAAGCATTTACTCATTAAAATTCTCTGTAGGAATATCCTTTACACCTAAAGAAGTGGGTGAACATGTGGTGAGTGTAAAGAAGGCTGGAAAGCACGTGACCAACAGCCCATTTAAAATCATGGTGGGACCATCAGAGATTGGAGACGCAACCAAGGTCAAAGTGTTCGGCCAGGGCTTAGTGGAGGGGCACACTCTGGAAACAGCCGAGTTCATCGTTGATACAAGAAATGCAGGTAAATCAGCAATCTGATCAAAACACTTTTTATTTTTTATTTTATTTTCCAAAAACTTAAATGTGAAAACACACACAAAATACTGTTTATACTAAATACATGTGTGTATATAGTAGTTGTACGTACTTACATACATGCAAACTCCACAGTACATTAATGACATATATATATAATTTACACACCTTATTTTTGTTTTCTTCCAATGTATTTCAGGCTATGGAGGCTTGGGGCTGTCTATTGAAGGTCCCAGTAAAGTGGACATTAATTGTGAGGATGTGGAGGACGGGACGTGTAAAGTCACCTATTGTCCCACTGAGCCTGGAAACTACATCATTAACATTAAGTTTGCTGACCAGCATGTTCCAGGTTGGAGACACTGTCTGAAAATGTCCCTTTGTTGATTAATGATCGTTGTTCACAAAGTGTTTTTGACCGACAGGAAGTCCATTTACGGTAAAAGTGTATGGAGAAGGGAGGATGAAGGAGAGCATCACCAGAAGGCGACAGGCTCCGTCTATCGCCTCGGTGGGCAGCACTTGTGACCTTAACCTCAAAATCCCAGGTGAGAATTCCCTGTTCTCGGTTGAAGCTTCCTGTCCTTTCAGTTCTTTCCTTTTCCCACGATGCACCTTAGCCTTGGCTCTGTCCCCTGCTCACTTCCTGCTTCATTTATAGGAAACTGGTTTCAGATGGTTTCAGCACAGGAGCGTTTGACGCGGACATTCACACGCAGCAGCCACACTTACACCCGCACAGAGAGGACAGAGATCAGTAAAACCCGCGGAGGTGAGACCAAGAGGGAGGTGCGAGTGGAGGAGAGCACCCAGCTGGGAGGTGATCCCTTCAGAGACGTGTTTGGAGACTTCCTTGGTCGTGATGCTCTGAGTGGATTCAGCGGGATGCCAGCTGGTGGCAGGCCACCACTGCAGGATGGTGTGTGGATATGTGTGTGCAGTTCATACTAATGAAAAGGAAAAACAAATATTAAGCTTTTTTTGTTGCAGAGGTGATGAAAAATGATCAACAAGCATGCTTCTAATTTGTGAGATCCTCTTTCCTTCCTCTCCCAAATAACATTCTAATAAACAATGCTTGCACTGGAACTTCTTGCCCGTCTTTCATGATCAGTAAATAATATTAATAACAATAATAATAGATATTATTGTATTATTAACACTCAACCTTTTGGTTTGTGTCTTCCGTGCAGGTGAGGTGGCAAACCAAGAGATGACCGCTCAGGTGACCAGCCCCAGCGGCAAAACTGAGGAAGCCGAAATCATCCGAGGGGAGGACAGCACGTACAGCGTCCGCTTTATCCCTGAGGAAATGGGCCCTCACACTGTCAATGTCAAATACAGGGGCCAGCACGTCCCTGGCAGCCCCTTCCAATTCACTGTCGGGCCCCTGGGTGAGGGAGGGGCCCATAAAGTCCGAGCTGGGGGTACTGGTCTGGACAGAGGAGTGGCAGGGATCCCAGGTACTAAAATAGTTCGCTGTGTCATGTTTTATTGTATTGGGATCTGTGGAGTGATTGAGTTCTATCCTGCTCTCGCTCTACAGCTGAGTTCAGTATCTGGACTCGAGAGGCAGGAGCTGGAGGTCTGTCCATCGCTGTAGAGGGACCCAGTAAGGCCGAGATCACCTTTGAAGATAGAAAGGACGGATCATGTGGTGTTTCTTATGTAGTTCAGGAGCCTGGTGAGAATCTTATTTAAGAGAAATACTGTACACATTTATAGAAGGACATGAGATGCATATTATGCAGTCTTTGGCCTGAAGAAAGTAAAGAACCTGTCTGATGTTCTGTTATGTTGTGTATTCCAGGTGATTATGAAGTATCTATTAAATTTAATGACGAGCACATCCCAGATTCTCCTTTTATTGTTCCGGTCGCCACACTGTCAGATGATGTCCGTCGCCTCACAGTCACAAGCCTGCAGGTGCGAAATTGAGTGAAAACTTTGAATCTATTGGTTATCTGGGTTTAAAGAAAATAAAACATTAAACAAACCTGTCTTTTAGGAGATGGGGTTGGTGGTGGGACAGGAGGCCTCCTTTGCAGTGCAACTGAATGGGGTCAGAGGTCTGGTTGATGCCAAGATCCACACACCCTCTGGAGCTGTTGAAGAGTGTTACATCACAGAGTTAGATAAAGGTTATTGTCAATCATTTTAATCCTATCTCATTCAATATTCACCTGTTGTCTTTTATTTAACCATTTTGGTTGATATCAGCAAAAAGAGTTTGTTTGATTATCCACAGATCAGTATGCTATTAGGTTTATCCCAAGAGAAAATGGAGTTCATTCCATTGATGTGCGCTTCAATGGTAGCCATATACCGGGAAGCCCCTTTAAAATCCGAGTGGGGGAAGTAGGACAGGTTGGTGATCCTGGAATGGTGTCTGCTTTTGGACCTGGACTGGAGGGTGGAATCACGGGTATACACAAATTCAATAATCAAGATATCAAATGAACAAAATTACATTTAAATGTTTCGTACTTTTTCATCTATTCTTACAGGTGTGGCAGCAGAGTTTGTTGTTAATACGTGTAACGCAGGCGCAGGAGCTTTGTCGGTGACTATTGATGGTCCGTCCAAAGTGAAGATGGACTGCCAGGAGTGTTCTGAGGGCTACAAGGTCTTCTACACGCCCATGGCTCCAGGGAGCTATCTGATCTCTATTAAATATGGAGGCCCGCAGCACATTGTGGGTAGCCCCTTCAAGGCGAAAGTTACAGGTATGATGACATCCATCTGCTTTTCCTTGAAACAAGATAAATCTTCTGAGGTTTAGAAATCATTGTATTTTCACTCATTATTTGCAGGTCCACGTCTTTCTGGTGGCCATAGTCTTCATGAAACCTCCTCAGTGTTGGTTGAAACTGTTTCCAAGTCTTCTGCAGTAGTTGGGGCTTTCAGCTCTTTGCCCAAATTCTCTTCAGATACTAGTATGGTCATCTCGCGAGGGGCAGGACTTTCAAAAGCTTTTGTTGGTCAGAAGAACGCGTTTACAGTGGACTGCAGCAATGCAGGTTAATACATAAAACAATAGTAATGCTAAAAAAAATGTATTACCAGTGTCAAAAAAGTGAACAGTGTAATATTTTGTTTCTCTTTGCTTCCAGGTACCAACATGTTGATGGTAGGTGTGCATGGGCCAAAGACTCCCTGTGAGGAGGTTTATGTGAAACATATGGGCAACAGAATGTACAATGTCACCTACACAGTCAAAGAGCAGGGCAGCTATATCCTCATAGTGAAGTGGGGTGACGAGAACATCCCTGGAAGCCCCTTCCATGTCACTGTCCCATAAATCTTCTTGGTCCTGCTCCAAGACCTGATGAACACTATTTTGTTTATGAAGACAACTGTATTACTGCTGTAGGGCTGCTGCCTCAGTTACATACACTGCACGGGTTTGTAGTGTTTGTCTGATTGATTGAAAATGCAAAAAAGCATTTATCACATTCATTTTATGCTTAAGCCACATTTTCACTCTCTGGAATAAAAGTCTGTTCACATCAGCATTCCTGCCATAATCAGAAAAAATCCATCATTTTTACAAACCTCTTTAAATGAATGTGGTAAAACCTGTGTAACCAATGATCCTGAGCTGTGACTTAAATACACTATTGATTTTTTAAAAATATTTATTTTCGGTCTTATATGAAGTATGTAAGCTGGAGCTACTGTAGAGGTGAATGCTGAGGGGAAAAAATCATGTTTTTTAAGCTTTAAGAATTGAGTGTGCAGACACATGTTGACAATGTAATGTTGTGTAAGATTCATTAGAGGGTGGTCTTTTATAGTAATTTTCTATGTATCAAAATCTGTGAAAATGTTTGATATACAACTTTTGCTCTGATAAGATTGTGCAGGCATAATAAACGTTTATTTGCTTACTAAATGTGCTTATTTTGTCCTTTAGCGTGGTTGTAAGGTGACCAAACTCAAAAGCCTTATGTTGGCGGCCATCAGATTTATCCAAAACCTTCCCAGAGTTTTTTATACTGTGTTCCAGTTGTCCATAAATTTGACAAATATGACCCTTTACCAGCTGAAGGGATGGCAGAAAGTAATATAATAGTATTATTTGTTTTGCCGAAAAAATTACTTTATAATACAATTTAGAACACCAGTATGTGAGGTGTTATCTTGGGTTTAGAGCATAGACTGTAAATATAATGTTTAGAGCCCTCAACATTGTGTAGTCTCAAAGTATGGCAGCAGGTGGCAGCATGCTCATGTAAAACCACACTCGACATTTTATTCTGGTTCTCATCAACCGAAACAAAAAACAAATTTTCCCGAACATATTTTTCACATTGAAGGCTGATGTACAGGTATGTTCATAAAGTGCATTTTGTTTGAGAAAGGGATTATAATTTGTGGACTTTAGTCTTATATGGACTTCTGTTGAAACTCTACTTAGGAGCGTGAGTTTTAGGCACGTGCTCAAAGATAACGTTAGCTAAAATGCCAAGCTAGCGTTTGATGAGCTACTGTTGTTTTTGCATTATTGGTCATAAACTTCTTTTTTTTATTGAATGAATTATGCAAAAATATAGGTAACATCATTAACACAACATAAAGAATGATCTTCTTAATCAACTCCCTGTTTCCACCATCCCGACTTAGCCCTAGCTACTCTACTCTGCTCCCCTCTTGTACTTGCTCCAACTGGATAAACAGGGCCGGTTACCTCATTTACAAACCCCAAAATATGACATGGTTGATTTGGAATTTTAACAATAACTTTCAACCCATTTTTTGTGTTTTTTACTACATATTTTTTGTCTATATTTCGATCCACCCCAGTGTTAAGTTTACATTCTGCTGCTGGTAATAGCGTAGTACTGCAGCTTTTGTGTCAACGTGAACGAAGATGAAGGTAAAACCTCCCTGGGTGAAGGTGATTGAGCAGCAGGAGGAGAGAAGGAGACGCAGTGCTGTGTGGCCTCCTGGATTAGAAACCCGGATGGTTAAATTAGTAAGAGATATTTTTGGCTTGTGTCTCTCTGTGACAGCCCCTCCCTCTTTCAGGCATTAATTATCTGTTCAGACTGGACTAATAATACCTCTACTCACGGATACTCAACGCTCTTCATTCAAGAACATTTACAGTATAGGCCTACATTGGATACAAGGACAAAAGCATTTTAAAAGTAATGTTGCTTTTCGTTTTTTTCATTCTGATCAGTTTTTCATCATAATTTGGCCACTGAGGTCTTTCCACTGTGATCATTTATTTGAATTAGAGTTTATTAATTGCAATCAAAGTTTTCCATTAACCATTACTGTGGCTTGAGCACTGCTAAAGTATTATCCCTAAAATAGTTTTAACAATTTATCAGGTAAAGTTGAAAGTGGCAAAGTCCACTGTGATCCTTTATTTGAATTAGAGTTTATTAATTGCAATCAAAGTTTTCCATTAACCATTACTGTGGCTTGAGCACTGCTAAAGTATTATCCCTAAAGTAGTTTTAACAATTAATCAGGCAAAGTTGAATTCTTTGCAGCCGGTAATTCTCAAAATCAGAGAAAAGCATAATAACTTCAACTCCTCCCTCTTGTGGTACTACTTTTATCTTTGATACAAGTAGTACCAAAGATATAAGTATATATTTTCACTTCAGAAAATGATTCCATGACATGAAGTTCAAAGTCTCATTATCATTCATGATGCATATATTCCTACTTTACGTTTCATGCATTCACAATATTTAAAGACAATTGGAAGAACTTGGGCTTTGTCAGGAGTTAATATTCAGCCAACAATACATGTCCACCGGCTTTAGTGGAGAGGCTGCTTTTCTGACTGCTTTACCGGCCCTGGCTCTTTTTGTCAGAGCAGACAGTATACTCATTAGCGTGTGCGCCTCGTATGATGCTAGACTCTGCTGCAGAGTTAGTGAGACTACATATGCACTCTTGAATGAGGAGCTTCGGGCTACTTGTTTGAGACGGCTATGTATAGACTGTCTTCTGCTCCACAGCCCGTGCTGTTGTGTTGTGGATGTCACTAATGCTCTTTGAACTGACGGCTTTTTATTCATGTTATATCTCTTGGGACTGTGCAGGACTCTTATATAACAGGCCACTTCGTCTCATCAGGAGAAAATATCCTCCGTACCATTTAGATGCAGCTAATTAAAGACTTTCATTTAGAGATGGAAAGTGTCTCACTATTTCTTGTTCTTCATGAGAACAATATTTCTTTGTTAAAACACTTCTTTTTACTCATCCCTGTTATAATTAATACTTCATAGTAATTCATTTCAATATTTAAATGAATACCAATTTAGGTTGATATTAGAGCTTGCACAAATCACAAGAAACGATTCGATGTACTCAATAATCATTACCAATTTCAATATAGCAACCACAGTAATAATTTGCAGGGCTCTTTTTGGACAATAATAATAATAATAATAATAAACACATTTTTATTTTTAACTCAAAATAATGACTTTTAATGGAGCTATACGATTTTATTTCTTATATTTATTAAGTTATTCTGATATAGTTAAGAAATATAAGAAAATGTTTGATAAATAAAACTTTTGATCCTTGTAAGTAATTTTATCTAGTTTTGATATCACCTTAGGAATGTTCATCTTGTCTTTGAATTGAATCAGACTGTTTTTGTTCTTCTAGTAACAATGTTATTATCAGCTGATCTTTCCCATCTGATCAGAGATGTCATGTGTGACATAGCGAGACGCTGCTGAGGCAGACGAAAGGTCTGATATAGAATAACCAAAAGATTTTATTTTAAAAATCTAATTTATTAACATGTTGTAAAGTGTGTGTACTTTCTGGACGACTAAATCACGTGAATTTGAACTCACTTGAATCCCTATCGAGGTATCAATAAATATTTGACTATGCCAGTATAAGCCAAGAGCTTCAACATGAGACTGTGTATGAGAGTGTATGGTAGTATCTTGTCCCAGCATGTTGTTCAACCATAATCATTTGCATACTGCAGAGGGCTGGTCGGCTGCTGCCCTTGACTGATGACCACAAGGTACTGATCTAAGAGTCTTTACACACAGTGCCCTGGGCTGCTCGTTATCTGACCGCGTCGCTCTGCAGCGAGGAACTGTGATTGGTCAATGTGCAAAGAAGAGGAATATATTGAGCAAGGTGCGGGAGAGACGCACAAATGGCTTCTTTCCATTCTTTGTGTGATGCTACATCTGCTAAGTGTAGCCAATAGTACAGCTGCTATAATGTCATAAGTGACTGTGTGTTTGTGTGTTGATAAAGGATGCATGATTTATGGTTTGAGCTCATAGTTTAATAATAGGGGCTGTTTTTAGCTCACACTGAAGCACCCTTAAAAAAGCCAAACCTATTTTCCAAACCATTACAATACCCAACTCCAGTATTGTGGGGAATAAAGAGGGAGGAATGGCTTTCTCTCAGAGTACAAGACCTTTGTGTCATTAATCTGTTGTTTTGTCAGCACCAGCTCACCACCCTCACATCCTGTACACTGTATATTATGTATGGATTGCAAAGACAGAATGCTGTTGAAGGCTTACTCAAACCTTCAGCTCTGATGGATTTAGTGCTGATTGTCGATGAAAGGCTCCAAAGTTCATCCGTCACAGTCCTCCATTGCTCAGCCCACTGTCCAAAGACTCCAGATGAAGTGAAACAGTAAAACATATATTAAAAAAAAGAGGGTGTCTTAGGTCATAGTATACATAACAAATATATATTTAATACACAATATAACTTTTGTCATAGCTTACCTTAAACATATAATTATTATTCTGTGTTCTGTGTTAACCCCACTAACATTTTTACCCTTCCCGCTCCAAGATACAAAATTAAGCGCAAACTCGTGGACGGAGATCAGTTCAACAATGACATCGATTGTACACCAGCTATGCCTTCTATACAACATCTGGTTTTGTGTTTTCCAAATTGAATAGTTAACAATGGTTGTATTTCAGAGTTATGCCTGCACTTGTGGGTCACAGTTGTAGTAATATATAATCTCACTCTCTGTTATCATTTGTCTTTGTGGCACTCTAAAAGCCTGCTGGGACCTTGAACACACATCACTGTTACGTATTAATATTCATCCATTGATTTCAGCGTATGTCTCTTGCAGGGGAAAGTTCAAACGGTCTTCTGGGCCCTCGACACAGGCCTTTGGGGGCCATAGGGAGCATGGGTATTGGGGTCTGCAGCTGCGTCTCTCTGACAGACATATTGTGGAGTGACATAAAGCTGATACCGTGGCTTTCCTCTGCAGATGTGCGTCTGCTGCTGTGTCCAGATGTGAACACTGATGGTGTAATTCTCTGCAAAACCTACACAGGTATTGTCTATATCTACTTATGCAGGACTTTCGAAAAATACACAAATGCAATCTGTTGCCCTGTGCATACAGCATATCCTCTATTATTTTTATTAAATGCAGTGCAACAGTACATTTATGGAGATGTGTCAATTCTCTTGATTGTCATTACCACAAATTTCTTCATTACTTTGAAAATGTTTGCACTGCTTCAGTTTTTCTCAGGGGTAATTAAAGCACTTGCGTGTTTGTTTCATTTAAAATTTCACAATAGTTATCGTCCAAAGTTCCTCATAATCAGAAGTTGATTTCACAAAATAGAACGATTTAAGAAGGCAAGAGCTTTGTAAAATTACTCTCCCTGTTTCCCCATTACATACTAATTATTGCCCACGGTCATGACTTCATCGCAGCGTGTGAACATAAAGGTAAATGAGGTTGAGTGTTGGAGTTGAGGATTTGATGGTGGGGAACTCGCCGGGAATGAGACAATTACGTCTAATGCGTTTTTTTTTCATCCATAGATTTTCTATTGCGTACAGTAGTTTTTTGCATCATAAAAACTGCACACACTCACATAAACATAAGTTAGACATGTGAAAATGTGTGCACATTTGTATAATGTATAACCCAAATTCATAAAGTATGGATTGAGGGATATAACGTAATGTACTAGAAATTCCGTAGAGGACAAACCTCTGCCAAGGTACTCATTTCCATTCCTTACAAAACATCCTGCGCCAGATCTTCTCCAAAATCTAGTGAAGCCACCCGAGGACATTCTTGGGACGCCACCTGCGTTTGAACCTCAGATCCTGTGAGAAGACCTGGCTTAGAAGGTTCTTCTAAAATGACAAAAGTGTGTAGAAGCTAGTACTGTTTAAATACTTGACATGTTTGAGTGGTTGACTTCTGCCTTCGGCTTTCTCCTTTGAGGTTGACCTTTTATGTTGTAAGTAGGTAAGTAAAGTAAGTAATCTTTATTTAGATAGCACCTTTCGCAGACCAGAGTCACAAAGCGCTTTTCAATTGTGGGGATCTGTCTCTCACTCCACATAGAGATGGTAGCAAGGGTGCTATACAGGAGGTACATGCCAGACCTATTGATGATGTTTTTAGTGGTAGGGAAAACTCGGAGGAAACCTACGCAGTATTGTCATCAAAGTACCTACCAAACCCACTCTTAAATGTTAGAAGTAAAACATTGAGTAAACACAGTTTCTTACCACCTCATGGTACATAAAGAGGTAAAGTGTATAGTGCTGATGTCGATGTTATGTTGAGCTTTCCTTGTTATCTCTCTTGACCATCTCTGTGGCAGGTTAACAGACAGGTTGGCCTGTCTCAGTCTGGCAAAGGGGAATTGAGGGCACGCCCTCTTCTGCACAGCATGAGGGGAAGGAAGAAACAGCGTGCTCTAATGGAAACCAATTACCTGCTCATTGCTGTGGACAAAGTTGATACCGGAGTTCGGAGGTGACACCAAGGTGAAAATGATTTTTTAAAAGTGTCTCAAAAGAGCCTGAAACATAATTTCAAAACATTTATTAAGATAAGATAAACTTTATGTTTATATTTAAAAGATGTTGAATCTGTTGAGCTTTACAGCTCTGTGACTATTCTGTCGAGGCCATGTCAAAAATGACATTTCTAATAAAAGTGGGCTAGCATTTAGTTCTGGGGATAAAGAACAGAATCAATACGATACAGCAGCACACTAGTGAAAACCTAACTCTCCACCTACTCCAATTTAATCTGATTGATAGAGATGCATTCTAATGCGGTTGAGCTTGCATGTAAACATGTCAATCGGATTGAGCAGTGATGCCTTTGAGCACACAGGGAAAAGCTTTGTACGCATTTGGACGGGTAAGGGGTTCTCACTCATGTTGTTGGGGATCAATTCATAGTTCCTCTCTGTGTTTCGTTGTTTTGTTTTGTTTTGCTAAGTTAAAATAAAACTTGACAGGGATCTTGGTCCATTTTGAGTCCAGCAGGAGTGCAATTATTGTTTTTTAACTAAACTTTTGGCTTCAGAGGAGACATGGTGATGGCGTGTCTCTTGCTGTTGTTGCAGGATGTGATAGACTGACGTGTACCCCACGCATACGATTTCAGATTTTATATTTTGTATTTGTATTTATTTGTTTATTTGGATGGGACAGTGCATATTCATGAACAGCAGGAGCTGTAAATACACCAGATTGACTCACAAACACACACCCATTTCAACCCTCACCTATTGTAAATGCTTTTAGTGGTAGGGGAAACCGGCCACTGCAAAAGAGAAATTCACATAATGGACTGGGAATATGCAAAAATAGTTGGGACATAAGAACATAAATGCCAAAGATAGAAGCGAAAGGCAAATTAAAATCAGCAAGTAATTTAAAATCAATAGAGAAGACGGGGCTGTCACCTTGGCTCACACTCAGGACTCACCACAGCGCAGCGAAGGGGCATGGTCTGTCTGACGGATCGGACTGACTAACAACAGATGATAAGAGATAAAATAGCTAACAATAGTAATTAAAATGTAACAGCACTTTAGATCCCAGCAGCAGAGGTGGTGTAGCTGCTGGGTGGAGCAAGACAGGTCACAGCAGCAGAGGTGGTGTAGCCTCTGGGTGGAGCAGGACGGATCACAGCGTCAGAGCTGAAGTAGCCGATTGATTCAAACCATTTTCTCTGCTCTGGTCCAAAGTAAAATGCTAAATGCTTTATTATCATTTTTCAAAAAGTTAGCATTCTTCCAGTGGATTTTCGGCTGATCCGCTTGGTTCGGACCATGAATCCTCTCTGCTCTGGTCTGGACCAGTACAAAACCATGAACACCGTACTGCAGCAACATCTCAGGTAGAAATAAGCAAGAAAGACAAAAACAAAAGTAAAGCACAAAACAACAACGGTTTCATAGCTACTTACGACTTCAAAAGTTATATTGTGTGTGCTGTGAAAAATGAATGAGTCCTTTTATTTGATAATCAGAACCTTGTTCTGTTGTTTGAAGCCTTCAGAGGGATCAGTGGATGACAAGTTTCCCGAGACAGCTTCATTTGTCCACAGTGCAGCAGTCATTGGTGACGCCCTCGGACACAATGGGTGAGTGAGACTTCTATCTCTCCATCAGGTGCTGCTTTGGTCGTTAGCTCGCAGCACCTCTTCATCATCCTTTTGCTGTGCTCGGCTGCGTCTCCCTCTCGAGGCCTTCAGAATCAACGCACTGAGCCTCTCCATCACTCCATAGTCAGGCTCCAACACTAACAGAGCAGCGATGTCAGACCCAACACTCACTTGTGGTAATTACTAACAACTCAGAGTCAGTTGTATGAATACATAGGTAATATTGGAGAAAGCGTTCTTTTTGGGAGTTAGGGGTTCTTTGCTAGGTCGCATGGCCTGTGTATAATCTAATGTCAGAGCTGTGTTCACATCACCGGCAGATAGTCAAACCTGCTCCGAGTGCATGTTGGCCTATTTCAAAGCCGCTCTTTGTCACCGGTTCTTTTAATTGTTTTTAAAGACAGAATTTCCAGTCAGAGGGAGTCCAGTTTGGGGGACCACATATTTGAATCTACTATAGCGTGGTCGGCCCAACACAAACTATGCCTTCTTTACTTGCTGCCTATTCCCAAACACACATTCCCCCCCCAGAACATTTGAACATTGAACTGAAAAGAACTCTTAAGGACTTTGCAGACTACACAGACCTGAGTCATTCAGCCAATTAACAGGCTTTTGTTGTGTACAGAGTGTTTGGATTTTATCCTGTTATCAATCCAGTTTTAATTGAAGACAGTGATATTAGATGTCTTAGATGTTTTAGATCACCCCGGTTATAACTTGTGACTACTGTGATTGTGAAAGAGACTCAAACATACAAAGGGGTTATCATTACTGTATTTATATTTATGGCGGTGATGGGGAGGAGTAGGGTATCTGCACGGATTAAAGCTTTCTGCACAATATGAAAGCTTGATGCAGGGCAGTGCTTAAATGCTGCCAGGTGAGACTTGGTTATTGACTGATTGATAGAGAAATAATGTTTTTTCCATCCTTCCATATATTTTGGTTTGGTGACTTTTGGCAATTTTTCAGTCAATCTAATTTGACAAACTGTCTGCGAAATGACAGGCCACAGACAGAGTCTGTGTATGGCCATTGAAAGCAACATCGTATGGCAACATAAACTTTAAACTTGAGTTTCTGTAGTTCTCTCAGGAGGAATGGGCCAGAATTTCAGCCAAGTATTGCAAGAAGCTTGTAGAAGGAAACTGTTTGACAAAATTCTGATGTATGTAACCCATGGATCTATTATAATAACTGGATAGGGTATGGCTTACCTATAGCTGAAGAACTCACGTGCTGAGGGGATTCTCGCAGTACTGCAGACTAAATTCATGCGGGCTACCCAGAAATTTTCCCCATAGAACTCAATGCAAACTAAAACAGCGCGACCTCAGCAGAGAACCTACAGCTTTCATAAAGGTCGGATTTTGTGGGGATTTTAGTGTCCCTTGTCAACCTGAACTTTTTTTTTCTTAAATCCTTCGGTTTTCTTTAAATCCACACTCTGACCGGTTACATACATCAGAATTGAGTGTTAATGTCCAGTTTTCTCTGTATATATATCAAGGGCACACAAACACAAGCACGCACATGGTCAGAGTCTAACCCTATACATTATGTCCCATAGAAAGCAGATAATGGCCGTAAGGCAGGACTCAGAGCCCATCACTGCACCTATAAACAGTCCCATAATTACACACACCTAGACACTCAGGCAGGACCTCACTGGCCTCATTATTTATACTGCTCGGTCCCACCCAAAGGGGTCGGCTCTGCTGGCTGCACTGAGCTTATGACAAATGACGCTCTACCTCTACATCGCCCTTCACTGTGATGTCATCAGTGCCTGTAGGCGTTACCTATTTAAAGAGTCCTGTCAGCAAAAAATTACGGACAATGATGAAGCAAAACTAAAAGCGTTATCAGATTAAGATTAAGAGATCCTTTTTTTCGTCCCACAGTGGGGAAATTTCAGTGTTGCATCACAAGTTATAGAACAGTAGGAAAGTGGAGCACACAGCACAAGATAAGTGAACAATAGCCATTCTAATTCAAATAAAACAAACTCTAGCATCAATAACAAGTATAAAATATCGATCTTGAAAATAATGATGACAAAAAGAGGTGTGTTTTGATTTGAATTAATAAAGGGCCATAAAACCAACACATATTTTTTTTTGTTATTGTCCTATTTACACACAAGTTCAGTTAAATGTTGTTCAATATACAGAAGTTCATTACAGTCTCTTGAGTCTTTATGTGACCCACACAAAAAGAGCAAATGATTAAGTCTTTATTAAGATTTGGATGTTTGACTTTAATTATGGTACTGGTTCTTGTTTTGTTATAAATACAATACTCTGGGATTTGTGCACAGTAAATGAGATGCAAAGTGGATGGTGAGTGTAAATGAACTCACATGGGCTTATGTTGTGTTTATATGAAATTAAGTCTCCTTCGAGTCCCACAAACAACAGCTGGGACATGTACGAATCCCACAGAAGCAGATGTGACTTACACACTTTTTCTCTCAAACAGCAGTTAAGAGGCAAACCAGTTGTAATAACAGACTTGTCCAAATTAGTATAATGTGTTTTGTGGTGGTGGACATTACCGTTATTGTTCAACGGCTGTAGTTTACCTAATGTTATGACTTAAATGAACCTGAGAAAGATTAGAACAGCTATAGCTGCTCCATCTGAACTTGACAGTAATTCTTAATCTCACAAAATTCATGTAATTGGGAAAAGAAATGAAACAAAAACCCAGTTTTGGGTACAAGGTAGATAAGATAAGATAAACTCTATTGATCTCACAATGGAGAAATGGCCAAGCATTACTAATTTTTGTTTTTGTTTTCTCACAATTTTTAATAATACTTAATACAACTATTACATTTGTGTTAAACCTTCATAGGTTTGATATTTTTAGTACCTTTATCTGCATTTTGTGTTCCCCATTGAATAAAATGTGTTCAAACCTCCCTGCTTCACCATGCTGCAGAGAGCTTTTCGCTCCCACACCTCAGGAGCTCCAGTGAAGGGTCTCTTTCCTCATAATGAGCAGCAGCATTTGTGCTGCCTGTGCCTCGTGTCTGTCCAAATCCTCTAAAACAGGCTGATTGAGTTCTAAATGTATGTCTGTGACTGCTTAGTCATGGGAAAACACAGATCCAACATTTTAATCTAACCCGGTTTTAACTATTAACAAGTGAAAACAAAATACTTTAACAGTTAAAACAACATTATTCTTTTTATCAAAAGATATAAAGTACAATACACAGTACTCTACATTTAATAATTTTACAGTCTTTCATGCAATCTTAATTGTAAAGGTTGTAAATCTAGAAAAACAGAAAGGGCGTCTGAATGACAATGTGATTTGAACAAAGAACACACACAGAGCTGCTGCTCAGGTGAGGCCAGATTCAACCACTGCTTTCTTCCTCACATCAAAGTCCTGCAGTTTCCTCAATGTACAGCAGCTCAGATCTCTTTCATCTACTTATCATGACCTGTTGTTGTTACAGTCAATCAAGATTTAGGAATTGAAAATTCCCGAATGCATGTTTTTTTTTTATTTCTGTCTAAAAGATAGTCAAATCATTTTAGTAACAGGTGGTAATACACACAAAGGAACAAGCCTCTTTTTGGAATAATACAAAAAATGTTTTTGTACTACTCCCAAGGAAGAAAAGTTTGTTTTTATTGACAGTAGTATAAAGGTTCTCCTTGTGATGCTGTGGATTTAGCAGTATCGTAGGTATCGTTGAATATTTATTGATACCATTCTTACCGAGCTGTAGCTTTAAGGGTATTGATACTTATAACTATACCTTTTATAAATGTATATATTTTTTAGAAAGAGCTCCTGTAGCTTCAGAGCTATGCCTTCCCTTGATTAAGACATAGCTGTCACTCAACAGAAAAAACAGAATCAATGTGATATGGTTATGTATCCTCGTCCTTCCACTGTAAAGCACAGCTTTATGAAAGTTAACAAAGATCTCTGCGTCCGGAGAATGACAAAGATGATTTGTATACACGCTCAGAGCCTTCATCATACTAGTTTGCACCACTGCTAAGACCATGCCACTGACTAGACTGCACTCTATGGGCTTGGCATACAGGCATACAGGTTGGTTTAGTCTGCAGCAACTTGTCAACATGTTTTATTGTAATTTTACCGTTGATAAAACAGGGTGACGGTATTGGACAGTGAATCACCACAGAGAGCGGATCAGAAAATGATCTTGGACCAGCTGCTTTCAGTCACACATGATTTGCAGTCAAACTGAACTTGGCAGCGGCTTCACGGCTCCTGCTTTGTGTCCCCAGGCTTAACAGACTGATGCAGAATCACAAACATGACTGCCTCTTTGTGTTTGAGGGAATGCAGTGAAGGAGCCTGTGACAAGTACCGTAGGATTTACACAGGCAACCCGCAGCGATATGGGGTCATCCGCGCAGAAAGGCAATAGTCGCTGGAAATGGGCAGGAATTCATGCGTGGTGTTTGGGAATGACTTGAAACCCTCAGGCATGGTATTGATTTTCTACTCTTTCCTCCTATTCCACTGGTTGTTTTACTGTTTTCTTTTGTATGTGTTACTTCTATGCTCTGATAGAGTTCATTCACAGATGGTGTAGTAAAGGTTCAGCCCTGTGAGTGGAGTCACGTGGCTGACGTAACTTACGTGACTTCCTGGCTCATTACTTTTTGCGGTTCTTGTGACAGCAGTTAAGTTGTGCTCCTGCCCAAACAACTAGAAGCTCACTTTATGTGAATTGTTCCAGGCCACTGTTGCCTTCAGAACTCAGTCACTGATGAAACAATGTGTGTATATTGACCTGTGCATCAGTGGCAGCTGCAATAAACTCTGGAGCTTCAACCTGGTCTCTCCCTGTTAGGGCTGGGCAATAAATCGATTTGAATCATTAAGTCAAATTTGTCGTTTAGGGCAATTTCTTTTGAATGAAAATTTCCAGCGTGGAGCTACAGTGCTAACACGCTAACCAAGTCATTTTGAAATCTCCCTATTGTCAGTCTCCCTTCTGTCCTGACCGCCGCTGTCACAGCGTGGTAATGTTGCTATAACACTTCAGACGTTTAAAAATCAGACTTTATTTCTCAGCGCTCACGCTCGTTACTCCAAAGTGCGCTCCCGTGTCCGTTGCGTGCCTGTGCACACGCGCACACACACGTGCACACACCCGCGCACACACACGTGTCCCACTGAGCCGCTGCACTTTAGGGAAAGACACGTCTCACATATTGCTCTCATTGCTCTCATTGCTCTTATACAAACTACGTGTTCCATGCTCTATCTGTTAGTACTACAGTAGCAGAATGTAAACAGGGAGAAAAACGGAAACTTAACTCGCACAACGCGGTAGTCACTGAAGTTAGTATTAGCGCCACCAGCTGGACCGAGCGTTGTACTACGGCACAGTTGCTCTGGCTCGGTTAAAAGAACAAGCACAGGCTTTTGTAAAAGACTTTCTCTGTTATAACAATTGTATTTAGAGTAATCATTAGTTTCAAAAATGTGATATTTAATGTAAATAATCCATGTGTTTAATACGATTGATATATTTGCTATAGCCCTCGTTTGCCATGCAGGTGCATTGTGTGACTGTAAGTGAAGGGATAAGATAAGATAAAATAAGAAGTTATTAGAAAACTGATAAGCTACATTTTCATTGTTTACAACGGCAGGGCCATCTCGTTTACAAGCATGTTTTAAGGCTTATTTCCTGTTACACTTTTGCTCCATGGGGACTTTAGATTAAACTGCACATAAAGGATAATCTATTTCTTTGTGAGTTGTAGTTTGTTTTTAAATAGAACAAAATAATCGATTAAAATTGTAAATCGGATTTGGTGTGAAAAAATATCGCCCAGCCTATCTTCCTTCCCTGGGTTCAGATCGACGCCCTATCTTGTCTCATGTCTGACCCCTTCAAGAATTAGCATCATACAGTCCACCCTCCATAACAGATGGTTTAGAGTGGTGACCTTTCATTCGTTACAATGACTTGTTGAGTGCCTTCCACTACATTTTGGAGGTGGCACCCAAATCTGTGACAGAGACAGATTGCTGCTGGCCACTGTTTTGTTCTCAAAGTGAGATAGATATGTGAAAAATACATTGCGTCATCCCCAGTCAGCGGTTTTCCAAATTCATCTCACACTGGCTCAAATTTCACATCTTGATGCAAAACTATAATTTTGGCTTTATAAGGGAGATTGCAGTTCTGCATTTAACCAACATTTTAGTGCCTTCGGGCATACCTGTCCGGACCAATGGCCAAATGCAACAAAAATGGCTCCATAGCCGAGTATCTGATCGATGCAGCGGAGGGATTATGGCCCTGGGCATAAATACAGATTATGTTGCTCACACAAACCAATCAGTTGACAGGATCAAGTCCGGACCTTCACCTCCTCCATCCTATGTTTTTCTAATTAGACTATATTTCAAAACACAGCAGG
Source organism: Pomatoschistus microps (assembly GCA_029875035.1). Lineage (NCBI taxonomy): Eukaryota > Metazoa > Chordata > Actinopteri > Gobiiformes > Gobiidae > Pomatoschistus > Pomatoschistus microps. The sequence goes on along the minus strand of JAPMNZ010950313.1, from coordinate 701 downwards.
CGAGTGATGATAGTTGTTACTATGATGTCACATCAGACGCTGACGAATGGACAGAATAACTGGAAGACTGTCAGACCTTCAGGGAAAATGTTTGAATAATGATAGAAATTAGCATTTGAAGTGTTCACTGTCTTTGTGAGCTCCTGCATTAGTAGCCTCACTTCACCTCTACAGCAAGAGTCAGCTTCACTTTCTTTAGGGCCTAATTTACGTAGCTGGTCATTGGGTCCTGAAGAAGTCCTCAAAGAGTCAAAAAGATTTGCAAATCTTTTAATGCCCAGATAGAATATGCAAACTAAAGGTAGATTGTTAAGAGCATTAGATAAATTGTATCTATCATTTCAGAATGTAATATCAGCTTTGCACATTGAACATTAATTTGCTCGTTTTGTCTCAGTAGGAATTGGTTATGTATGCGGCCCAATCATTTGTGCTTTGCATGTATTGTAAGCACAAATGGTTTGTGCACAACTCAGCTTGCTCAGGTTTACAGGTTATTCTCAATTTTAAATAGATAAAGGACAATTATCCGATTCTCTCAGCCTATGTAAACGGAATGAAGGTTTTTCGACCAGCCCATCTGCTTTTAAATGGATTTTATAATATTTCAGTTATCCATCCATCCATCCATCTTCTTCCCCTTAATCCATTTCTGGGTCGGGGGGGTGGCAGTCAGAGCTGCACCCAGTTCACTTAGCACC
>JAPMNZ010950311.1:0-10740 GCA_029875035.1 Pomatoschistus microps | reverse complement strand
ATAAGAAGCCTCATGGTTGGGTCTCAACACGTTCAGTCTGGTATACGACATATTCTTGGGAGTGAGCTGTGACTGAAAAAACACTTCAAATAACACAGAAAATATTCATGATGTGTGCGCACAAAGAGGAGACTCAGGGGCCCTTCAGACTAGTGACATTCTGAAATCTGTGGGTTTGTTTTTGCATTCTTTCCTTCTAATATCAAATGTCAGTTTCAGTATTGCATTGCTCCTCTCATTCAAAGAAGTTGCGCTGAATGACTACAAATCATCTCTTTCTGCTCCATACAAACAGTGCTGTGATAGTGAACAAGGAGTCCATTTATTGAGTGTTGTTTCTGGTTCATGTCTTTCAGCCCGTTTTCTACCTGAAACAAGGAAGCAGAGGAGGGGGAGCCAAAAGAACCATTACACCTTGACATATATTTTAGGATGACGAGCACCTTTCCACTCGGCTCCATGTGCCTCCTGTGTTCACCTGCAGTGACATCAGCGCCGCACCTTGCCCTAGCAGGCCGCTGGGCAAACCCTTCCGCTCCTAAAGACGTGTGCAGTGTTTAGGGATGTTGGAGCTGAGAATGGAGCTCCAACATCTCTTTGTTGTCTTTTGTAAAGTATAGACGCTCCCTGTTTCCCTTCCTGCTGTTAACACTGTAAGGCATTGTCACCTTGTCACATTTCTGATGCTGAAAACACAAGCTGTTGACAAAATAATGTTGTTGCTTCCCAAATTACCCGCTGCCTTTACAACTTGGAGAAGGACCTCATTCTTCCTCCTGCTTCTATGGTGTAACTTCCATTGTAGATAAACTACATATCAAACTATCACTATTGAATTATTTTAGTCTTTATCAGTGGATCGCGCTCTACCACCAGCAATAAGATCCTGGGTTGGAATCCCAGTCGGAAAAAGGGCCTTTCTGAGTGGATGTTCTCCCCGTGCCTGTGTAGGTTTCCTCCGGGTGCTCCGGTTTCCAGTACCACTAAAATCATGTACGATAGGTCTGGCATGTGCCTCCTGTTTGGCAGCCTTGCTGCCATATATGTGCTGAGACAAATGCCCACAATAATTGTAAAGCGCTTTGTGACTCTGGTCTTAGAGAGGCGCTATATGCAAATAAATAAAGATTAAATATTCAAGTTCCTTTTGGCACTTCTCTTTTCACATATCTCTCACATGGTGCTTTTGTCTGAGTGCATGAATTCAACTAAAACCCCCATTTATTTCCTAAGGCCCACCAAGCTTTATCTCAAGGTACACTAACGTACCATGGCACACCGGGTGAAAAACACTTGTCTCACGTTGACTTTTTTTGGTAAACGTTGGCTGCTCCACTCAGTTTTGACTGTGAACGAGTAATGCAAAGCACTTTCAGGACATAACCAACAGCTGGATTAAACCGTGCTGCAGTATCATCTATCATCCAAATTCACACATCATCAGCCCCCACCTGTACAGCCAACACACTTGTTCTGAGAATATGCCGACACTGCTTTATTTCTTTAAGTAAGAGGGAGATTTGCCTATAGCCTTGATGTGAAGCAAAAACACTGCTTGTATGACATGCCCATAACATGGGCCTCAAGCACGGACCACTCTGGCAGGCCTCCNAGAGGGAGATTTGCCTATAGCCTTGATGTGAAGCAAAAACACTGCTTGTATGACATGCCTATAACATGGGCCTCAAGCACGGACCACTCTGGCAGGCCTCCAGCTCAATCACATTGATTTTCCATAACAATATAAAGAACACTGCTCACTGGCGAGGATTAATGAATTGAATCTTCATAGTCACTTTAGCATTGTCACTTTTGCCAAATAAAAGTTGATGAATATCCTGAGCGAGCCAGCTGTGTTTGAGGTGGTCTGGACTGTGCCAGGGCATTTGCAGCGACCATCAGGGGGAGAAAAAAGCGAAGAGCACGCATTTCAAAGTCATAAATCTTGCTCTGAGCTGTCCGATAATTTTAGTAAAAAACATATGATTCAAAGTGTGACATTTATCATCATCAGGTGTGGGGCACTTCATCTTCTCCCCTTGCGCTCTGCCGGGCCACCTCTGCAATGAACATGTAGCACACAGAGAAAACCATTCAGAGGGATTTTTGACATTTGGATAGAGCTGCAGCTGGAGATGTTATGATATTTGACAAGACATATTATATACCCTGGTCAGTGAGAAGCCTAATGCGAACTGGCATACAAGGTTTTTAAGTAAGTAAAGTCTATTTGTATAGTGGCTTTTACAGACCAGGATCACAAAGCGCTTCACATATAAAAACATACAGATACAAATACTAGTAAAAATGATACACATACAAGTCAGTTTCAAAAACAAAGATACAGTAGACGGTCCTCATCATGAACACAGATCACCTAAGTCTAAATAAATGGGTCTTTATTTAGGACATGCTGCTATTTATACTGTTGTTTATTCTGGTTTATTGTACGCTAACTGCAGGTCTCCACTTATCAGGGATTCAGAAAGGTAAGTCAAAAATTGTTATGTGCGTAAAATTAAATTAGTCCAAAACACAGAACTGCAATCCTTTCAATGTCAATGTCAATTTATTTGATAGCACTCTCGCCTCTCAGCAAGAAGGTCCTGGGTTCGCATCCCGGTTGGAACAGGGTCTTTCTGAGTGGAGTTTGCATGTTTTCCCCGTGTCTGCGTACGTTTCCTCCTGGTACTGCGGTTTCCCCTACCACTAAAACATGCTAACTAGGTTAAATCCTCCAGCCATGGTAGTCCTGACCAAGTCGAGCATCAACATCTAGAGATGAGTTCCCAGGCGCTGTACTACGGTGACCACTGCTCCTGACGTAAGCCTTTGCGGCATCAGGATGGGTCAAATGCAGAGGATTGAATTGGGGATCAATAAAGTGCATCTTTACCTTTACTTTATAACAACACCAGCTGCTTCTGCCAAAGTGCTTCACAGGTATGAAGAGAAAAAAAAAGAACATACATATGCATACAAAGTAAAATAGTAAAACTCAATTGGTATTAAAAGCCAAGGCGTAATAATGTGTCTTTAGAAAAACTGCAGCAACAGAAAAAGATCGGTGTCCACGAGTCTTGAGACGAGACCGGGGCACGTTCAACAACAGCTGGTTTTCGGACCCCACTGATCTGACAGGAGCATACAAAGATAACAGCTCCGACAGATATGCAGGGGCCAAATATAATAGATCCAGAGTAAACAACAAAAGATAACCAAACTGGGATCGAAAACAAGAACAAAAACAGATGTGGAATGACAATGATGGAACAGGGAGAGAAGAACTACACAAAGTTTACATACAAGACTAGCAGAGCACACATGATACACATGAGAGCAGGGCGGGTAATTAAAAACAGGAAGTAGAACTAAAGATAAAGGGGTAGCAATTTAGGAAGGAAATAAAAATGAACCGTGGCAGAACAAAGCAGCAGAGGGACAGTTTTAGGACATTTTTTGAGCAGTTTTACCTTTTTTTTACTGGTACATATAATTATCCAGAAATAAACCTCAAAAGGAGAAAGCAGAAGCAAAAGGCTTATATGTGCCTTCCCCATTAGCAATACTACATTCAAGCAACTGCAAAAAGATTCAAATTCAAAGGGGCTAACGTAGTCGGAGGAGTGAGGGTAGGGCAATGGCGATTCACGCATAAAAGGACATAAATAAAATGTGCGAATGTCAGCTAAAAAATTCTCTGTGGGCAAAAATGGTATTGGAAAACAACTATATATGGCTACAAACTGTGAAAAGTGTATTTGTAGGTTCCTTCCTCTTTAAATAAACATAAATGGTGTTAAGTTGCAGGTTAATGCCACTCATTCACTATCGTCTTTGATCATGCTTGCATTTTAGCAGGAAGGATTAAACAGGTTAACAGATGGTATTCACATGCTTGTTATTCTCTTGTCTTTGTCATAGTGTGTGTGTGTGTGTGCGTGCGTGCATGCGTGTGTGCGTGCGTGTGTGTGTGTGTGTGTGTGTGAGTGAGATTGTGGAGAATCGATTGCAGCAGTCATCTCAGGGCTGTATCTTGCATTTGTGAAGTCACATTTGAGCGGTGGGCTGTTTCAGCGTGCCCCCTGGCTTCAACATGTGTTCCCCACTGAGTTTGATAACAATTAAATCAGGATCTGAGCTTGACATCCAATACTTTTCAGCACAGCGCTTATGTGCACATTGACTCGCCAAATAATCATTTGTTGAACTTGGACACATTGGTTTTCTTGATAAGGAATCCTTGGAATTCTGTTTCTGCTTGGCTGTCCCTGTGAAATCACTCTAGGCTAATATAATGCTGTTTCAGATGAGCTGGATTCTTGTGGAATCCATTTTTTTGTCAGTACTAAAAGAGAGGAATTCTGATGGAAGAGGTTGTGCTTTCAGTTATCATGGATTTTTTTCTATCTCTCTGTTCTATAAATGGCTTTGTGTACCAAAAACGATTAGTTCAAAGTCACAGAGCATGCAATGAACAATGAACATACCTTGTGCACATGCATTTATACACACTCTGACTGTGGCCAAACTGAAGACTCCAGACCTGCTTCCTGTCAAATACCTGCACAGAGGCACACTGGCTGAGTGGTTAGCAACTTCGCATCACAGCAAGAATGTTCTGGGTTTAATTTTATATTTAGACAGGGCCTTTCTGAGTGGACTCTGCATGTCTGCAAAACACACAGAATTCCTTATACAATAATTGCCAGAATACTGTTGATCAACAATGTGTGGGTTTTAATGTTCTGTTCTTTCCACAGTGGTCAGACAGGACTGTGGGCGGGACATGGTGCAATGTCTTCATCATAGATGTTGTATTAGCCTAGCTCCACAGGTTTGATTGTTCAGCTCTACCAAGGCTGTGTATGCTCTGGTCCAGGGGAAGAATGGCGTTGTAACTATCTACCAAATCTTTGCCTGATCTTCAGCAATTGTGGGTTGAAGAAACTAAAACAACTTGTCGAGCTATGCAAATAATTTTGTTTGTTTCTGTTTATCGCATTGATATTGTTCTGTATATATCGAACCAAAGGAGGCGCACGCTCTGATGCTTTAGACCTGCTAGCTGGCCCTGAGGAAAGGAAACTTGACACTGATTTGTTTGTATTGTCTTTAAACTACCATGAGCCACCGATGATGATGATTCTGGAGGCCTGACAGCAGACCCTGGCAACACATAACACTGAATAATGATTTAACAATAACCCTGACATAAACACCAGCCCTCCAAATATGAACCTGAGGATGGAAGCTGCGCAACCAATGTATGAAAACTATGACATTAAGTGTATAGACTATGGGAAATCATTTAATACATACTTGTGGTAAAATATATACATCCCTGACTTTGTTTAGGCCAGAAGAGAGGGCCTTGCTGGTGTTGAGGGTCTGTCACTGTGCTCTCACTGACCCAATACTTACAGGCACTGATTGTCCTAATAGCTCTGTGGTCTGTATATTGTGGATGGAATCGGAGTGCACCAAATAACTTTCCCTCGGTAGAATCAACAGACACATTTGCAAACTTGTAGTCTTGAGAATGTGGCTTCAAAGAGCCGTAGCAGACCACAACAGCACAGCAGTACTCCGCTCTCTTGTGGGAGGCCGCAACATCCGCCGATACAGGAACGGCTGTGCGCACTTTTTAGCCAAAACATGGATCTATAAGTAATATCCTTCAGCAAAAGCCACAATATACATGATTTAGGTTTTCAAGCAGATTAAACCAATCAGAGAGCAGAGTGTGAGTATGATTTGGGTTGCCAGAACTTCTGCCCCTACTGTTTTGCACTGTAACAATAATTACAACAATTACATGTTTTTATCTTCTTACATTAGGCACTGACAATGAAAGATAACCTTCATGAACTATCTATCTTTGTACCAAAACTTTTTTACTGACATGTTTTATCACTTTTTCACAGCCACAAGGCCATGCTTGTTACAAAGGAGTTTTGTATGGATAATTTAATTTCAGACCTCATATTGTGCACATGCTCCTTCTTGGTTACAGAGAGGTGAGGGGGCCGTGAGGATCTGGTGTTGACGGATGACCTGGTGTGAGGAGAGCTGGTGTCCAGGTGACATGCCTCCATTAATAAACAGATTGAGGGGCGTCTCTGGTGTGTGCGCTGTCAACAAGAGGTGCTCTTCTTTATTATTTCCGTGGCAGAGATAATAAATACTCATAAACTTAATGACGCCTGATTACCACTGCAATCTCTGCCTCATTAGGCTGATTAGCTGCAATTGTGGAACTCAGTGGATGCCTGATGTTAAAAATACACTCCTGGTGTTTGGTGAGTGAGTGGCTTTTGGAGTTAAATGCCTCTACTGTAATCAGATTGGTAAAGTACACAAATTAAGCTTTTCTATTGTTGGCAGATGCTTATAACCAGGCTTGTATGTTGAGATATGTTTTATAACATGTCTGCTGCTGTCAGACTGTGCTACAATCAATGTGGACTATTGAAGACTGCGTTGGTGCAATATCCTTAAAGGAACTATACCAGATTTATTTTCTAATGAGTTCATAAAAAATGTGTATTACTACATGCAAGTTGTATTAAAATTGAAAACTCATTGATTCTGTTTGTGTATGAATTCGGACCGTAAAAAGTGCTGAGTGGAAACTTAGCGTGACGCTAGCTCTCCACCAATCACAGAACAAGGAGCAGCGCCGTTACGAACAGGCCGCATCCTAGCGTAGTGGTGGGCAAATATTATCTTCGGGGGGCCACATTGGGATATTGCCTTGTTGTGGAGGGCCGGACCCAATCAATGATAATTAATTAATAGTAGTAATTTAGTTTAGTGCAAATTAATGCCATCAACATGTTGGGTTCATTCATGAGAATAGAATAAATGTATAACAGGCCATGGCAGCACATATAATGTTACATGTCTTCATTATTAGTCTAATGAGTATTGAGCTGAGAAGGGTCCAGGGGCCGAATAGAAATGTGAATCGGGCCGCATGTGGCCCCTGGGCCGCACTTTGCCCAGGTCTGCTCTAGCGTCTACAGCGCAGGTAAACACAGAAGCATGGCAGCAGAAAGTGGATATCACTCCTCTAGCTGTAAATGCATACACAGCAAAACAGCCCAAACAACCCAAAAGTGAGGAGGAAGAGGAGAAGAGGCCTGAAGAAATTGGAATTCCTGGAATTTCTGCATAAAATCACTCAAATGTTATCTAATCGAATACCTTTAAATACATTTTGTAAATATATTAACAAATTGTGAATGCTGTTAAATGTAGGTTATGAATAAATATGTTTATAGGACTGTGAACTCGCACTGCTATAGTCAGTTTAGATGTAATTGCATATATCATATATCTTACAAGAGACTATGTTTTCACTTTTTAACATGTTTGCACATTCTCTAATTGCACATTTCCTTTTGAATGATAGTATCTTTGCCAAATATGACATGTGAATATCTCCACCGTCAGATCAATGAAGTTATCTTATCTTATCTTAATGTGTGCTTGTATATAAAATGCAATATGATGAATGTAACTATTTCTGCTGTATTTAAGGAATACTGGAATAATACATTTTTCTCTAAACATTTATTCATCCTCACGCCGGATACACTTTTTGTGACATCAGAAGGGTCTTTCCCACTGACCCCATGGATATATGCTCTAAAGCAGGATGAGGTAGTTTGAATGCTTTAGTTTGTCTCCACCACCATGTTTCACCCCTGCTGTTTAGAATGTGTTGAGTGTCAGCCATATTGCCTCACCTGCTCGGCTCTGGTGATGTGTGTCTTGATTTCAGTCCTTGGCGGTGGGCAAACGTCCTTCAATGTCAGGGGGGAGCCTGGTGTGTCCACAGACAAATCAGCGGAGCGGGCGGAGTCGCTGACCCCAATAATTTAGTGTATTACTTTGGACGTTCTGTGATGCCGCTGAAAGTGCCCATTTTCCCCAAATCGGCTGGGGCCCCTCCTGTTTATTGCAGGTTTGTGACCCACACTGAGCAGGTGGGAGTGGGGAGGATAAGGGCTTCGGCAAACAGGGGTCACAGCAATGACATCATTCACCAACACAACACATCAAAAACAACAACCTTTTAACTCGCGTAAAAGTTTTCTTCCAATGTAGTTGTAACACTTAAAGCAGCAATATGCAAAATGTTCATGTCAAGACATCATTAAATGACCCTAATCCGTCAAAAGGCGTTAATAAAACATGCTCTTTTGAAATATATTTTCTTTTCTTACTGATAACAGTAAGAAAAGATATTTGAATTTCAAAATTAGTTTTACAGCCCCTAAATCCTGTGATTGTTTTCATTTCAATGTCCCACCCTCCACCGTTTTACCAATCAGAAAGTCCTTGATCCGGGTTGCCAGAACTTACTCAAGCTAATCTCACCGGTAAAGTAACATGTGGCCGTGGAACTGAAAAAGGTCTCATTAGGATTCTCAAATCATTAACATTAAAACAAGGATTTCTATCTTTGTGAAAAAAGTGTTGGTCATTTAATTGTTGTTGACAAAACACTTTATTCACGTATTATGGTCCGGGCTGGATTCGTCTGCATATCTGGCAACATGATTCAGGGTTTGTACATACTGTTAAGTTGATTTATTCAACTTAACAGACTCTGTGAGTCAAAGCACATTATGGTGCTTTGACCTTTGATCACTGTTATGTCTGCAGAGCTTCATAGTCAAGTGTGCTGTAGGTTTTCAGGTTATCAAGTTATTTTTTCCCATAAAATGTTGCATAGTGCCCCTCGTGACTCGCTTGTTTGGTGGTTTTACATCAACAAGACTGAACGCACCCTGAAGTTGTTACAGTCTTGGAAAAATATCACTTTGTCAACATGATGAACTCAAAGAATATAAATGTTAGTCACTGTTAACTTGTGAAAGTACGTAGTGAGGTATCGACATATTCATCTGCACCTGTGAAGAGATTTAATTAACTTTTGCTGCAGTGAAGCGACTTGTTACACCTTATAATATAACACTTATGATGCAGTAGTAGTTGCCATACACATAGGCAACTTTATGCTTTAGTTTAGGGTTTTGATAAAAATCTTGAAAAATTACCATTGATATTTGTTCTTTGCTCTGTACAGTACCTCTTCTTGTTTGTTGTACAGGAACAAGTGATAAAGGCCATTGAATTACTCCCATCTATTTTTCTGAAGTTTGGGCCTGTTAATGCAATGATCATATATTCAGCTATTGTAATGCACAGTACATGTTACTGAATATAGAGTTCTTTATTATAGAAGTGTAACATGAGATAGTGGTGTCAAGAACTGTCACAACAATATTTTTTTCTCCCCTAAGAAATTATGCGCCAGACATTCCAGTTTATATTTGTAACAACGGTATCATAAGGTCTCGTATAATTCAGCATTCACAGTTCTCTGCTTAAGTATCATATGAACACTGAATATTATACAAAATAAACATTGATGCATGTAGGAATGTAGTCAGTCACTCATGTGGTTTGTCAGTTACACCTCTGATGACGCACACTGCTTGCCCTGATGAAGGCCTGTGTGGGGTCAAGACATTTCAGTATGTCCCGTCCAATAAAACAAGATTTAAAAGATTTGTACCTAAGATTTCAAAGATCTTGCACAGTGGCTGAGTGGAAAGTACTCTTCCTACTCAGAAAAAAGGTCCTGGGTTCAAATCCTGATCGGAACAGGGCCTTTCTGGGTGGAGTTTGCGTGTTCTTCTTGTCTCTGCCTAGGTTTCCTCTGGGTGCTCCGGTTTCCCCTACCACTGAAAACATGTAGAATAGGTGTGAATGCAATGAGTGATTGAATGGATGGTGTTGGTTGGGGCTTGTGCCAGTGTGTTTGGCGCCTCTCTTCTGTCATAACCGCGTGGAGAGAAATATCTGACTTCTAAACATTGTAAAGCGCTTTGGGTGACCTTGGTCTGTAAAAAATGTGCTATATAAATAAAGATTACTTACTCACTTACCCACTAAAAGTGCCTCAGACCATTCTTTTCTGCCCTCTACAGTAATGTCATGTACAATCAAAGTGGACAGATATGTGCTTACCACTGCTAACCCAGAATATTAGAATGATATAGATTTTTTATTTCTTTTCAAATGTGTGTGAATACAGAAAGCGAGTGCATTATTTGACTGTAAATAATGAATGAAACGGTTGAATTCCCATTTAAGCTGTAATCAATTGTGAAGAAATACAAAAGCTTATCTACAATACTAAATGTCATATGATGGTTTGATGCTGATAGTGATACTCGGTTCAACAAAAGCTTTTCGTCCATTGGTCAGAGCAGAAGAGGGTGAAGAAAGTGCAGCTACATTGATCTCACGTCCCGAGGCTTCATTTGCCCATGGAGACAGCATGGCTAATTAGGCTAGCATGTCGCCGGCTCCAGCACAGCTGCAGTGAGAGATTAGACAGGGACTGGCTGCCAGCTGTTCCTCACATGCAGCCGGCCTATCACTAACTAATTGAGACCAGTGAACATCATGGAGCACGGCCCACGCCTCTTGTTCACAGCCTGTTGTTCTCAATGGTTCCCAGTATTTCCTCCAATGATAGGGTTAATCAATGGAACTGCAGTGGAAAGCAGGCTGATTAAAATGGGGAGAGACCAAATCAAAACAAGTCAATTGAATCACAGCCGAGTTCATGATGGGGCACAAAGGTTCAGTAATTAGCTAATAGGAAAATGAATCTGATTGTTAATTTATATAAACATAATTGTGTTTCACGGCGAA
>JAPMNZ010950306.1:0-10213 GCA_029875035.1 Pomatoschistus microps | reverse complement strand
TATATATATAAATGCATATGATTTTATCTTGACATTTCATGTACTAGGTAAAAAGCATAAACATATACAAAACCAATATATTCATACTATATTATAATTATATCTCAAATGTGAAGAGAATTAGTTACTTTAAAATAATTTATACTATAGCACAGATCGAATATTACATTAATAGGGAATTTCTCAGACATTAATGGCAGGGCTTTAGATTTGGACTAAATGTCATCGCTCTATGCCCCAGGTCGCTGCTCCCTGCTCCTCCTTCACTCCCGTTCGGTGACTGACAGCTATCTATCGTTGTCAATCATCAGCACCCTTTTCCCTCCAGCCCAACCCCTCACAGTAACGCTCGGGGCAATTTAGCCCGCTGCTCGGCGCTTTGCTATCAGATGGCATGACAAATGACTTCTCCTTGGTCTCATTACACACACATAACTGCACACAGCAACTCAACAGACAGGGCCAACACTGGTCAACAATTTGAACTCAATCTTGAGCAGGTTAACTTTTATACACCAACTTATAATGGATATGTTCAAAGGTTGCTACTGAATATTCATCTTATTCATCCTTTTCTCCTGCAACCTGCTTCTGGTATTGATTGAGCTTATCAGTCATAATTCAGTGGTCTGAGCTTATTGCAATCATTCTACACAGATAAACTCTGAAAGGAGGAGGGGGCATGTCTATCAACGACTCATAAAGAGGGGAGATAGATGTCATTTTGGTGCATTTCCATTCATGCAGTGCTGTCAATACATCTAAACAAAAGCTTCAAAGGGATTAAAAACGAACAATGGGACACACTGATCGTCCTCTTTTATTGGTCAGCTTTATGCACTACACAAGTCTATGGTGATATAGAAAAGGTTCATGTAGATCTTCACACTGAACCGGTTACAGTGCATGCCTACCAGCTATCACTTTCTACACCATATTCCTATATTACTTATATCTAGTCAATTCCTTCAGGGCTTCTTGAGCACCTGGAGGGGGTGAGGGGCAGTTGGTAGATATGGGATTGGGTCTCCTTCTCCCTCCACTATGGTTATTGTCAACAGGGTAGCATTCATGCCTAACAGGGCCACCAGAGGTTATCGGCCAGGCAGAGTGTGTATGAGAAGAGGAAATCAAGCTGCATGAACCCGACTCATATCGTTCGCTGTAGCCCTCAGGCCTGGTGTAGTAACAGTGAAATGGGAAAAATGGCAGTAGATGCTGAAAAAGAAAGTGGGAAGCTAGAGGCACATACGGGAAATGGATATGAAACTGAACATCTGGAATGATAGAATATGGTGCCATCATGGGGCTCCATTATAGCAGTTTTTACATCACTCTAGTACATGTTCATTCAACTTCATGTAAAGAGCTGGTTGGATTGTTGGTTGAATCCTTCCCAGGGACGAGAACCCATCACTCTACTCTAAGTAACAGAATGGAGGTGGAACATTACTGTCAGGATTCCGTAAAAATAATTAAACCTTACAACATTCTCCTGGATAAACAGGATTCATTCGATATACTAGCTTATATCCAACAGAAAATGTTCATGGAAACGCACTTGCAACAATCCTTGTGTAGGACTGGTTTAAGCATGCTCGCAGGTTTTCATACTTTTGCCATTGCCATAAATAACAAACCAAAAGAGAGAAAAAATAAGTAAAGCATTTGCGAGCTGGAGTGGGTAAAGGGAAGCATCAACAAACTTCTATCAGATAGTCCATTTAGTGTTATTCATTCGATCCTCCAAGTCTGAACAGATAGTTCTAAGCATAGTCAAAGAATAATGGCAGATCTTTAAATAAGGCTAAATGGAGACGAGAACTGCAGGTAGCCAAGTGGTAAGAAGGGCCCAGCAGTGGCTGCTTCTTACCTTTTTGTTGTTTTCTTTAATATCCTGAGGATTTAGCAACTTGTAGTCTCTGAAGGAACAGTGGGGAGGTTTTAGAAAGGGACAAAAAAAGAGAAAATGATGATGCGTCACTGGCAGTGGATTCTTAACAAGATGTTTAGACGTACAGTGTTTGATATTTAAAATTCAGATATGCTTAACAGAAAGATGTTTTAGGAGACTATATGTCATTGTTATATTTTAACCAATGTAATACATAGATAGCAATGCATACTGTACATACAACATGTCTGGCCTGAAGTGATGAAGCAGAGCGCAGAAAGCCAAGCCGTTCCTCCACGATGTAGTAAAGTTGGTGATTTTCACCCCTCTGTAGTTTTTGGTGACATCACGGCACCAGGCCAAAAGAGACTGGCTGGCATTTGGCTTCCCACCCAATACTGGACTGGGAATAGGGCTTGGCTGGGAGAAAAAAAGAATGGTTTGAAAAAAATTAGACAACCTAAAAAATAAAGCATGAAGATATTTATTAAATTAACTAGGGGTTAATGACATAGCAGTATAGAGGTATATGGACAGCCATGTAATCCTTTATTATTTTTCTCACCCTTCTTTATTCCTTATCAGTATTAAAGAGAGTTCACAATTAGAAATCTTTTCTCTAACTGGCTCCAAATCCTACAAATCCTTAGTGGCGTGTAGAAAGTGGTCTTCCACTAACAAGCTTGAGATCCACACTGCCCTCATTATTCACAAGGCAATAGACTAATCTGGTAATGGAGACGGCGATAGAGGATAATTCTCTCAGATCATTTGAATGTTGAGTGGAAAATACAATGGATTGGATTAATTAAGGAGCAGTTTAAGAAAAGTATTTCTACTGTCATAATGGTGAAACAAATCATAAATCCATTTACTGTGAAAATAAAAGCAAAACTGCATTTCAAATGTAGACTTTAATTGAAAAGGGTCAAATGATTTAAAGCCATGAAACTTGAAATAAACTTTCATGAAAATAGAATCAAATACAGGAAAATTCACCAAAGAAAACAAAAATGATTTTAAACTGGCAGCAAAAACAAGGCAAGCAGCAGCCCCCTCTGTTGGGGATTGTGAGATACTACAATTGGTGGTCAAGTGATGGTTAAAGAAAGGAGTTTGTCATTTTGGATATTCAAGGTGAATATTTTGTTTCAATTATAAAATAAAAAACAAGATAAATAAAATGCTTAGTAGTCATCAAAACGGCAGTGAACAAGCAAAACAACATTTCAATTATTATTAATTTCAATAACATATTTAAATCATTACCATAACAAAGACAAGCACAATCCATTGCATTAGGCAACAAACATATTGTATAATTATTGTAGTTCAATCTCAATGTATGATCCCCATTCCCCACTCTTGCTAAAATGCCACCAGAGCAAAGACATGAAAGAAACTGGAGGCCATCTTTAATGGCAACTTCCAACCTTTGTTAGAGTGTGTATTTTTGTGAGTAGTGGAGGCCCCTACGGCCACCTCAGCTTTGGCAGGCGGCAATGAGTGCCTGAGGGGCGGACATTTGACATTTCCGGCTCATCTCTTAAAGAGGGCCTTAACCTTTACCTATACAGCTTCTCTAGACACATTTTGAGAAACCTCGACACAGACAATATTCCACACTAGAAAATAAATTGACAGATAGCTCCAACGAGTCAATAGCAATGACTTCACAAGTACTTTTTAAAATGTAGCTCCCCACTTTAATTACTTTGATGTAGTTATACATGTTTTGTATTAATAAAACATTAACCACCAAATAATGCAAAATTATACTGAGAGAAAGCTGAGCCTTAAAATTATGTATATGTAAGAATATAGTCAACCCATGATTGTCTAGACTAATATAAAAAGAGGAACTGAGCAAGGTTCCCCTCAACAATATAGAATGTAGAGTGGTCTTCCTTCAGGCCTCTGCTTTATACTTTTTAAAGTGACGGTTGAAAGTAGCTGTCTAATTTGAGCGCTCTAATTACATGGGATTAGAGACCAGGTGCTATTAAAGCAATTAGACACACAGCACACTTCAGCGCAGCACACTAGCTGAAGGAAACAACAACACACACACACACACACACACACACACCTGTCTATTATAACCACTGGCAAGGTAATGCATATTGTATTAGGCAGTGGGGAAAAACATTGAAGAGGCCAACTAGCCCCAAGTTAAACACAATACTTGAACAAACAAATAAAAGGACCTCTTGGCAAAGACCTGCGCAACATTTTGCCAGGTTAAAAAGTTTGGATAACAAAAGGCGGCAAATGTTTTTTGATGGTATTTTATGCTCGTCAAAAAACAAATAATCTCTGCTAGTTTCCAATGTAATTCCATCATTCACTCTCTAGATAATCCTTTACACCCATTTCTGGAGGAGCAGATTTTAAGCCATTAAATTTAAACAAATTGCATCTTGTTTTACAGGAATAAGCTGCCTTTCCTTGAGACAAGCACAACAATTTATGCGAAGCAATGTGTACTCCCAACTTATCAAACATTCGGTATGTAGCCTTAAGGAAGGTGTGCACATATATGTGCTCTTTATCCGTCGGTGTGAGTGTCTGTGTGGGTGTGTGCGCATATGTGTAAAAAACAGACATAGCCATGCAGCCGGGTCAGCTCGAGGGAGGGATTAGCAAAAGGCATTGCTTTGGCCACAAACATTTTATATTAAAAATGAAAAAGGCAACCTTCATTACTATCAGTGGCACATAACCTCCCCTCATCCTTCTGCTCTGCCACTATTATACACAGGCCGGCCTAACAGCCCGAGCAGAAATACAAGCCACTGACAAGAGATTCCATTATTCCTGATGCCTCAGTGTCAACAACGTGCATCGAAAAGAGAAAAAAATGGAGGGAAGGGGAAAAGGATGAGGGAGAAAAGGAAGGGGGGTAGGCTTAGCACAATACAGCTATGACAAGATAGTGGAAAAACTGAAAATGAAAGTGTTCAGGTAGTATTGGTATGGCTGTCACAAGGATTTTAGGCGTAATTGTGATTGTGGGACATTGTCATGAGATTACAATTATAATTGTGTTTTTATCAATAAAATTGTATTTTTTGTTGTATCATTATTATAAGTTTCTCGTTTGAATTTATGACACATAGTTTAGAAGATTTGTAGAATGCAGGGGTCATTTGGAGGCCTTGCAAGAGCCCTAAAAAGTCAAATGGCTTAGGTTGCGGCTTTGTCTCTTACTTGAGGGCAAAACGCTTCAATGGAAACTTAACTGGCCTCAACCCAATGACATAAACCCACAACTCTGTGCAGAGAAAAGAAAAATCTGTGTCTCTCCAACCTCACTTTCATGGCTTCAAAGTGTCAGAATGTCACATTTGAGGAGGTGTTGAATCTCATACTCTTTAAAACTTGTAATCCGCTCAAGAAGCCGATGGCAAGAAAAATAAAAGGCAACCCATTCAGGCAGACATCAGGATGCATATTTAAACAAAAAACACAGGGCTCAAGCATTTTGTACACAAAAGTACGACATTCTGAATAGACACTAACAGTATGTCAGAATAAAAAGAACTAAATGTTTCAATTGTTAGATTACAGTTTCAGCCAAAATAAGCTATTTGGTCAGTCTATGCATTGAGCATCTCTTAGCTTTCAAAATAGACAGAAACTGCTGATCACTTCGTGTAATCTTACCCATGAAATTGCACTTTGGATTGCAAAGGTCCTTGCATGTGAAGAGGGAGCAAAGTCCAATCAAAAGTTCAATTATGTAAATGCAGATGTGGAGAGCAAGGAACAATGGGGAAGGGGGAGGACAAAAGGTTGAAACAGGCTCAGAAAGCGAATGTAGCGTGAAAAATAATACACATTAACATACAAAAGAAATATCATATTACTCTTGTAATGATATGTATGGGAGGAGGAGTTGCTGTGTGAAACTGTGTGACTGTGCATGACTATAGTGTTGAACAAGTTGGGCTTTGGCAAAAGCACTGTGGAAAATGTAGTGGAAGAAACCTTATGAATGTTCAGTATAGGGGTGCAACAATGCATTTCACCACAATTGCGAATGTACCCCGTCTTATAGTGAATCATGATTCATATGTTTACATACACTGTGTAAAAATACATAATTAGTTCCACTCTGATACTATACTCTCCTCTCTCCTACTTTATCTGTCATCGTTATACAGTATGACTTGTCCCATTGTCTGGGTTCCAGGTCCCCATCATGCCATGAAACAGTCTCCCCGACCTGGACCTATGGTTGTCCCGAGCCTGAAACCGTGAGATCCAATACTTGCGGGTGCCCTCTCCTGTCCCTTGGTCAATAAACTTTGGTCAATTGACTATGAGTCAACTGAGTTGAACTAAAATTCCCCTTGTCTTATGTTTTGAAAATTAGGCTGAAAAAACCTTCAAAATAAAAGTACTTAAGGATCAAAGTGACCCCTACTAATGTTCTTTATCATCTTTTTAACAATAAAAGGAAAGCAAGATAAGATAAAAGTAAAGTGAAAGGAAGGCAAAGAGGATGGAACTAATCTCCTTTAAACACCATGTTCAACAAACAAATTAGTGGAGCATGGATTCTGCGATCAGTGAGTCCGATATCAGAGCAATTTATCAATTAATCTGAGGATAGAAAGGGGAAAACTTACAGAGCCCACTTCAAGAACTATGTCAGAAGTTTAAGGGTGACTAAATTGGGATATACATTTGAGGTGCAAGTATGTTGACACCAAGTTGTACACTGGATAGACTGCCAGTGTCCAGATAGTTCTGTGTGTGCATCCCTGATGTGGACAGTGATAGCACAAGCAATTAAAATGAACATAATTAAAGTCACCCTGTTGACTCCAGATCAGAACACACTTCCACATATGCATACCAAAAGCAGATCCATCAGCGTTACAAATAAGCATCCCAAACACAAAGACCTATAGCAGCATGACAAAGACCTATAACAGAGACAAGGAAATGGTTCAGCTCATCTCAAATGTCCACTTTTCCCATTGGCAAACCTCCTGAGTGTCAGTATTTACTTGAAGAAAGATGTAAACTACTGGCCAAAAGCTTTTGGCTGAAATTGTTTTAGTTAATTAGCCAAAATCAGTGCTTTATTCTACATAGACAAAGTTAGGGTTAGGGAGCCTCATTAAATGTCAGTTTTTTTCATGAAAAACACATGCAATGGTTGGTACTACGGTGCTACCAAAAAAGCATGTCTCCTCTGTAGAACATGGATGGATTAGCATCAGTCTGCAACATGAACACATCTGCGCCTCTTTTATTTAACATAAGTATGGCCAATAACTATAACCCTACTTGGCAAGACTAAAATAGTAGAAATTAAAATAAAACAATTGTGCTTGAATGCAAAGTGTCACAATTAGATGCAAACCAGGCACTGTTCATAACCAGGCAAATACCATTCTTACAGTGTACAAGGTGGTGGTAGCTTCATGCTGTGGGGAACATTTTAAGCAGAATGGACAGGTTGACTCATCAGGAGTCTGCTGGGAGAACTATGGTAACTTGAGCACTATCCTCTCCTACTTCCTACTTTATCTGTCAGCATTATTACGATGTTGACTGTAGTGTGTAGGACTTCCTGCACCGAACCTGTCCACGTTCAGCGGCCGTTGGTCCTCGTTCTGTATCTTAGGTCCTGGATCTATAGCCCGTCCGTCCGTGGAAGTGGATCCCTTTCTCAATAGGTGGGCTTTTTCTTATGAGTTTTTCCTTGCCGATGCAGAAGGGTCTGTTGGACAGTTAGTGTCCAACAAAAAGGTGGTGATGATCCAGGACACTTTAACATTCTTCAACATGTATGGACATTTATCAACATTGTGTTCTATATTCTTTTTGTGTTTTAACTGTTGATTCTCTGATCTGTGTTGGTGATTTCAATGGTTTTGTTAAGTCCTCTGAGATGACTTTTGTTGTGATTTGGGGCTATACAAGAATAAATTGTATTGTATTGTATTGTATGAGTCAGGGAAAGATGACTGCAAGAATCCTGAGAAAGAATCCTGAGAAAATCAACCTCGGGGCACTGGTTCACAGGTTTGAACAGGCCAAAGATCAAAAGCACACAGCAAACACAACTAGACTGGGTTTAGGACAAGTCCGAATAACTTTGAGCTGAAGCCAATTGAAAATCTTAGGAACGACCCGAGAATAGCTGTATAGCGACACACTTTATCTAGTCTCTGACCTGATAGAACGTGAAGAGGATCTGCGAAGAAGAGTGGGAAAAAAAATCCCAAATGTAGGTGTGGCAAGCTTGTAGCATCTTACCCAAGATGCAGTAATTACTGCAAATAAAGGGTGGGAATACTTATACGAGCAATCGATTAATCACCAGAGATGCTATACTTGATGTTTCCTACAGTGGGGCAAAAAAGTATTAAGTCAGCTACCAATTGTGCAAGTTCTCAGACTTAAAAAGATGAGGGAGGCCTGTAATTTTCATTGGTATACCTCAACTATGAGAGACAGAATGAGAAAATAATCCAGAAAATCACATTTTTAAAGAATTATGGTGGAAAATAAGTATTTGGTCAATAACAAAAGTTCATCAACCCTAAGTTATATACCCTTGTTGGCAATGACAGAACTCAAACGTTTTCTGTAAGTCTTCACAAGGTTCTCACACACTGTTAATGGTATTTTGATCCATTCCTCCATCCAGATATCCAGAGAAGTGATGTTTTGGGCTGTCGCTGGACAACACAGACTTTCAACTCCCTTCAAAGATGTTCTATAGGGTTGAGATCTGGAGACTGCCTAGGCCACTCCAGGACCTTGAAATGCTTCTTACAAAAGACACTTCTTCGTTTCCCAGGCAGTGTGTTTGGGATCTTTGTTATGCAGAAAGACACAGCCACAATTCATCTTCAATGCCCTTCAAAATCTCACTATGCAAGACCCCGTTAATCCTTTCCTTTACACGGATCAGTTGTCCTGGTACCTTTGCAGAAAAACAGCCCCAAAGCATGATGTTTCCACCCCCATGCTTCCCAGTAGGTATGGTGTTCTTTGGATGCAGCTTCTTTCTCCTCCAAACACGACGAGTCGAGTTTTTTTTAAAACCAAAAAGTTCTATTTTGGTTTCATCTGACCATATGATATTAAAATTCTCTTGTGGATCATCTGAATGCTCTGTAGCAAACTTCAGACGGGCCTGGACATGTCTGGAACTGCAGGATTTGAGTCCCTGGCGGCGTAGTGTGTTACTGATGCTAGCCTTTGTTACTTTGGTCCCAGCACTCTGCAGGTCATTCACTAGGTCCCCCTGTGTGGTTCTGGGACTATTGCATGGAGCCTCAGATTGAGGGAGATTATCAGTGGTCTTGTATGTCTTTCATTTTCTATAATTGCTCCCTCAGTTGATTTCTTATTGCTTCGTATTGCTTCGTATTCAGTCTTCCCAGCCTGGTGCAGGTCAACAATAGTGTGTCTGGTGTCCTTTGACAGCTCTTTGGTCTTGGCCATAGTGGGGTTGTGAGTGTGTCTTTCATACTGATAACAAGTTTAAACAAGTGCCATTAATACAGGTAACGAGTGGAGGACAGAGAAGCCTCTTAAGTCATTCAATGCCTGGGACGTCCATAGACGCCCAGTATCATTTGCGTCTCTGGCTGTGCAAGGTTCTTGTGCATATTGTGTAAAAATTTCAGACTTCCAAAAACTTTGGATTTGATCCTGTAGGGAAAAGCACTCTCACGGAGGCTAGATCAGGGGTAGGAATGGGTAGAAGAGTGCTGATAAATGACCCAGACCAGCCATCTTGAAACCAGTCGGGTAGAGGGAACTATGCCTCGAAGAAAGATACACAGTTCTTGCGACGTGCAAGCAGCTAACGCTCTTTGAGAGCCTGTTCCGATGGCAGAGATCAGGAGAGTTTGTGTTAAAGTTTTATTTTATACTGTAAAAGTTGTATATTTGTACATAAAAAGTTGAACTTGAGTTGTAAACAGATGTACTTTAGTTCATTTATATTTTAAAACTATTTCATACTTTTACAATCATTAAAACTACAATTCTAAACATTGTTTCTGTGTTGTTTGATGATAAACTGTTTTATATGTTGCAAAATGTCAGGGAAGAAGAAAATATTTTGTTTCTGCTTGAAGATGTTGGATTCATAAAAAGGCTGTTTTCTTCACATTTTGGCCAAGAGACTGCATTTTTTGTGAAACTTGACATGTTCTACTCTCAATTGCTACAAAACTAAAAAGACAAGACACTAACATCAACATCTGGAGATGGGTTCCCGGGCGCTGTACTACGGCGACCACTGCTCCTGACGTAAGCCTTAGTGGCATCAGGATGGGTCAA
>JAPMNZ010950282.1:0-13570 GCA_029875035.1 Pomatoschistus microps | reverse complement strand
TTTTTTTTTTGTTTTTTTACTGAAACTCTATCCAGCAGGTATCCGATGAACCCATTTCACTAAACCCCGAGGCAGCGGGAGGTGTTGAAGACCTATTGTTCCACAGATAGCAACATATGTTCAAGCCAAAGATGTTGTTATCCGTATATATTATCTTGGAAATAAATGGGAATTTTCGATAGGACTTTGTATTTATTGAATTAAATTAATAACAAAAAAATCTTTTATTTCATGGCGCCATACAATATATTAAGAACACCACAAACAATACAGTACAAAATATAAAACCTTTTAAAATGACAAAGAATAAGCCAGTTTAAAGGGTAGATTTTGAGATGTTATTAGAGAAGGTCCTGAGAGTCTTACTGTCGCAGGTAAAGCAGTTTTCCAGAGTTTTTGGGGCAGAGTGAATGCTCTGGCCCCCATGGTGGCCATTTTGACAGTGGGGACAATAAGGAGAGCAGCAGATGAGGAGCGGAGAAACAGGGACGGGGGGAATGGGTGGAGCAGGTCTCTCAGGTATGAGGGGGCCAGGTTTGGAGAGCTTTGAATGTGAGAAGGAGGATGTTTGTGTAGATCTGGAATTCTGTCTGTGCACATTTAAACAAGCAACAAAAGTCATGCAGCTATTTCTTGAGTTTCTCTCATGAAGGCTGATTTCATATTTGCTCACTGCATATAAAATCAAAAGAAATCCTTCACATGAGCTGCTTTTAAAAACAATGAGAAGGCCATTCTTTCCATATCCTCCCTGTTCCCATGTCTGCACCATGCGGCTAGAGGTGTCCGGCCCAGATCAGACCGCCTGTTGGAAACCAAAGTACTGAGTAAGTAGTAATAACAAATCCACCTTTGGAAAACAAGACGGTCTCCTTAATCTTGAATTCCAAGGAACTACTTATCTATATTATATGGTTTTGTTCTTGAAGTAGGGACTTCCCAGTAGAGCAATTACGATGGGTTTGAGCAACATTTCCACATGTGGGTCCTTTTGTATTGTATTAAAGATTAACATTGAAAAACATTAAGAAATAGACTTTAAAAGATTGTTGCTGCTGTCCACATCACACATGTCTCTAAAACAAATCTACCACCATTAGATTTAAAGCCAGGGTACCAAACTCTAACTTTCTTCTTTATAAATAATACAACTGAATCTTGATTAAAAAAAATATTGTGAACAAATCAGATGTTTTCATATTTATAATAACACATTGTATCTTCTGGACTCTGTGACAAAGGCCAAAAGCAAACACATTTGAAAGGGATAGTGAGGAAGAAGATGGGTTTTATTACATTGTTTCTTTTTTGTGGTTTGAATAAAAGTTCATTTTACAGCCTGATAAATTAACCTGATCACTATAGGGATGTTTCTTATATAGAAACGGCGCCTAGTATTTGTATTATAGTGTTCTTGTGAATCATTGAAGTATCATAAAAATGTTTTATGGTTTCAAATTTCAGGATGAAAGTGATGTGATACGTCATGTCATAATTATTATTTTTTTTGTCCGTTTTTATTGGTCTAAAACTAATTATTTTTAAAGCAGGTGTCATTCCACCAAATAAGTAACAGAAAGTAATACAAACCTGTCATGTAGATTTGGAACAGCATGTTGCTCATGTACAGACCTAGCAGTTATTTGTCTGTAAAACAATAAGATACTGTACACTTCCTTTCTACTGTATGTGTCTCTTGATTAGAATATCTATATATATTAATATTTTACACCTAACTGACTGCAGAGCCTGTTTACCCATTCAATACATGCAGAACCAAGAGGGGACTTTTATGAATGGCTTTGATGATTCCAGCCAATCAGCCCCAACCCTGTGGGGAAGCTGCTCCACTGGAAATACAACTCAATTCTTATTGGTTTGGTGAGATGAGAGGGGCGGGAACTATGTGTGCTCTCTGCGGTGGTATAAAAATGGATTTGGATGTTCTACAAGTCAAGGGTGAAACAAGGATTTGGAACAAGATGAACAGGCAGGCTTGAGCTTTTGAGGTGATACAAGAATGTTTTGGGTCTGTCTGACTTTAACAGCAGCAGTCATCACCCAGGTAAGACAATTGTTTCATTATTATTTTTTATGTTGTTTGTTGTATTGTCAATGTATTGCTCAACATGGTCTTATTTCTTTTCTTTACTTTCCCAGTATAAGTATATATTCATGTAGGCAACAGTAGAAAAGTGTATGGAGAGAGTTATATCAAGTTTTGAAGTCTTTGGGCACTATACTTACCAAATCCTTGTAACAATATGTCTTGTTTATTTGCAAGAGTCAAATTGTTTTGGGAGCTTTCGCCACTACTACACACCCACTCTATGCTCTCTGTAAATGAAGCATGTCTTTGAACCAAACTAAGCCAATAATTCCAGTTTCCTGGATTGATTTGTCAATGCTGATAATTATAATTATTAACACAAGACAGAAGCAGGTCTTGTCATGTCTGGTTTTTCGCTTCTCTTTATCTAAAGACTGAGACAACTGAGCCGTGAATCACTGTCCAAGTACAATCTGTCTAAACATTTAAAACTATAATTTGAAATTGTGCAACTTATTTTGTATTGAGTCAAGGGTCTTGTCTGCTACTAATGTGTGTTTGTGTGTCTATGAGTGTGTGTGTGTGTGTGTGTGTTTTTTATAAATGCGTGTCTATATATACGTATATACAATAAACTCTCACCTCACGTGTGGTTTATTTGTCCCTCGCTTGGGGCCCGGGAGCTTGAGGGTTTGGCGCTCCTGGTTCTTTTTCTTCCTCATGTTGGAAATGCCACGTGCACCACGTTGGCATTCCTCTGTCCTTTATCCACCATCACAATGTCTGGTTGGTTCGCCAATACCATCTGTATCTGAAAGCCCCACAGAATCTTCACTCACTCATTCTCATTCTCACCTTTGTAAGAGTTTGTAATTTACTTTGAGGTTTCCATATTCTGCACAGATGTTCCTGCACACTATGTCAGCCACTTATGGTTGTTTATGGCATTCCACGTAGGCTTTCCTTGCCAGCATCTTGTAGCCGGCGGTGATGTGATGGATTGTCTCAGGTGGATTGACATCAAGCTACACCTGTGGTCTTGTCTGGTGTCTCTAATGTCCCACACATATTTCTACCATAATACTCTCCTTCCTTCCAGGTGACTGTGAGCTGTCCCTCTAAGTGTGTGTGCTCTGGGGAGCCCCTGCTGTGTCCCGCAGGTGTAAGTGTTGTTCCAGATGGGTGTGGTTGCTGTAAGGTGTGTGCTGCTCAGCTCAACCAGGACTGCAGCCCCCTGAAGCCCTGCGACCACCATAGAGGCCTTGAGTGCAACTATGGCAATGATGTGTCCATGGCTGAAGGCATCTGTAGAGGTACATACAGATCTGTAGAACAAACTTACAAACAAAGAGTTGTGTTTTAGTAAATCACACAGTTGAGTGGGGTGTTGAACAGAGAACATGAAATGTATGCTGAACATTTAAAGCACACATACCTGAAATCAGAGATGGCTTTCAACTTCTCTTGAAGTATGTTGCTCTTCAAAGAGGCTATAGAGGTGTAACGGAGATGGGAAAAAAGAGGTTACTACAATTCTTGTCTCATGTGTAGAATAGATCGATGAGCAGATAGTAGGTTCATACATTAGTATGAAATGTGGACCCCATATGAATATCACATATGATAAGGCATAGGTGTTTTATATTTCTACTGTTTATGTATAAGCTTTTATCATTTCAAATCTTTGATTGGGAATGGCATTTTACCTCAACTTCTCCGGTGGACATCTGTCTATCACCTAATGTTGTTTGCACATTTTTAGCCAAAACCGAGGGTCGTTCATGTGAATATAACGGCAGGATTTACCAAAATGGAGAGAGTTTTGGAGCCGG
Organism: Pomatoschistus microps; assembly: GCA_029875035.1. Taxonomy (NCBI): domain Eukaryota; kingdom Metazoa; phylum Chordata; class Actinopteri; order Gobiiformes; family Gobiidae; genus Pomatoschistus; species Pomatoschistus microps. The sequence goes on along the minus strand of JAPMNZ010950282.1, from coordinate 9,688 downwards.
GTGTAAACACCAGTGCAGCTGCATGGACGGCACAGTGGGCTGTGTTCCTCTGTGTAACAACAAACTGCCCGCAGCCTCCCCCACTTGCCCCTTCCCCAGACTCATTAAGACCCCAGGGAAGTGCTGCTTCACAGTGGACTGCCACAAGGGAACCTGGCATCTCCCATGGCAAAAGAAGGTTGGTTTTCATTTCACTGTACGAAACATGTGGTTAAATAGTACATAATAGAAAATACTGCAATTTAATACTGAAATAATTAAATCAATTACACATATGTGCATGTGATAGTAAAAAATGTACATGACAAAATATATAAATAGTTTACAGACACTTTTATTTCGTCGTAACTGAAATATTTCTGCTACCATGACATAATTTCTAATATGTGCTGCAGAGGAATGTAAAAGCATACTTTGTCGTGTGTAATTTATAGTGTCTCCTTCATGCAGATCCTGATCCCTTGTTTAATCTCTTGTTGTGATAGGTACAGAGACATGGCCATCACTTGGTCCAGCACAGGGTCAAAGAGCTGATGCTGCCCGATGACCAGAGGGATGGCAAGCCTGTTCGCCGGAATCATTCTGGACTTCATCCCCCGCTAAGTATGACACAAGTGGACATGAAATAGTGCATAATTAAACATTTAGTGAATTTATTAATTTTATTCAGAAAAAAATGTAGCATTGAAAAGGATGAAGGAAAATAACTGTCCCATACAAACCACCCCTTGGTTCCAATGCTCCAGAAGTTGTGGAATGGGCATTTCATCTCGAATCACCAACAAAAATCCAGAGTGCAGGATGGAGAAAGAGACCAGAATATGCACCATTCGTCCCTGTCACAGCCTTATTGTTCCAAAGGTACAGGTTTGTTTTTTATCTAGAACAGCTTTCATAAGTGTTGATGAGAAAAGAAACAATGGATTATTAATGACCTGTGCACACACATCCTGATTTCCTCTCAGTGGCTTGGGAAGTGCCAGTCTAGAGGGAATAGAGCAGTGCTCATTTACCCAGTGCTGGTGGCAACCAGGCGCCTTTTAAATATAGTCCTGACCCTCGGCATTCCTGCTTAGCAACTGTCCAGAGGACAGAGGGCTCCTTTCTATATTTATCCTGCAGACAGCACAGAAGATACCATGCTGTGCTGAGCTAATAATGACTTATAATGTTGGAAATCCTGAATATGTATTTATATGTAATATGAGTTTTTCTGACAATCTTTCTGTTGAATACTGTTTTGTGCAGCCATTGTAAATTAATGTAACTATATTACTGTTAATTGATCTGCAGAAGGAACAGAAGTGTTCACCAACCCAAAAGGCCCCTGGACCATTGCGCCTGTCCTATGGAGAGTGTGTCAGTGCCAGACTCTACCGACCCAACTACTGCAGTGTGTGTGCGGACGGCCGCTGCTGTTCACCTCGGAAGACACGTACAGTCCCAGTGACCTTTGTCTGTCCTGATGGAGAGCGCTTCCACAAGTCTGCCATGTTTGTGCAGTCCTGTAAATGCAGCACTGACTGTGGTCATCTCAATGAAGTAGCTTTGCCTCCGCAACACTGGATGTATGGGGACACGCACAAGTTCATTGACTAGGTCTTGCAGTTTATTCAAAAAGGCATTGGTTCTGTGTTGGGCACTGAACATAAGACGCTAACACTGGCATTGTGGGAAAAGGAGCTATTTGGAAGCACAGACGAACGCAACTCTAGGTTGAAAGACTCAACTTCCCTGGAAGAAACAAGGGCAACAATGCACTTTGCACAGTGATCTTACAGATCACCCCATACTGACTTACATGAACAGAAATGGCAGCAGTTTTGTAAACAGTGTATACATTACAGCTTTGTGTTTGATATAGTGAATGTCATTTCTGCAATAATGTACCTATTGTGAATTCTGAGTAGCTGGAGGTATGACTATGTTGGAAGTCATACCTGAACATGAAATAGGACCAATATCAAATCTTTGTGGTGACAGGACAGCGCCCTATAAATTGTACTTTAATTTATCAGTTTAAAGAAATGTAACAATATGGGTGGCTGGTTTTAGATTTAGTTTATCACATCTCGTTTCGTTTTCTGCAGCTTGACAAGGGCGCCCTCTATCTTTGAAATGTAAAAAGACAAATAACATGTAATGTATAAAATCTTTATTTAACCAAAATCTATATCCATGGTTTCAACATGGAAAACAATAAAACAATCTTGAAACATGATAAATTATCATAAAGAACAAATATAGCTGGAGCACTGTAAACTTCTCTCCTTTTTTTCTCACAAATATAAACAATTAAGGCAACAACGGTCAACCAATGTAAGCGCTCATCGGGACTGCTCAACTGAAAACAGGGATACATTGAAATTAATTTGCGTTTTGTCTGAATCAATTCCACAAAGTCCATAGATAACTTACTGTACGAGGAAATGTCGATTTCCCCCGGAAGCTCGGGCACATTGACCTCAAAGCGGTCTTGGACCTCATTCAGCGTCTTGGCATCAGTTTCATCTGACACAAATGTGACGGCAAGTCCCTTGGTTCCAAACCTTCCAGCGCGAGCCACCTTAAGAGATCCACAGATGAATAAACACTTCTATTGAGAAAGGTTTCAGGGCAATAACATCAACACACTCTGTGCAGGTAAGTATCTGAATCCTCCGGCATGTCATAGTTGAACACAATGTTAACACGCTCGATGTCCATGCCTCGACCAAAGAGATTGGTTGCTACCAGAATTCGCCGCTGAAAATCTTTAAACTGCTGGTATCTGGATAACCTTTAAAAGGGATGAAAGAAGTTAAAACAAACAATGAATATACAGCACTTTGTCCTCAACCAAAGACACATACCGCTCTTCCTGAGCCATGCCTCTGTGGATCGCTATGGCAGGGAAGTTTTGCTCAACTAAAAGTTGAGACAAAGCTACACAGCGATGGACTGACTTCACAAAAATGACCACCTAGCCAAGACAGGGAATGAATTGTCATTAATAGATGGTACACAACCCAAATTGCAATGGTCATAATGTATACTCACTTGATTGAACTCGAGTACATCTAGTAGGTCAAACAACTTGCGGTTCTTTTCACTATCTTTGAGTTTACAGTAGTACTGTTGCAATCCATGAAGTGTCAACTTGGTCTCGTCATCCACAAACACCTCCATAGGCTAAACAGTACATTAAAAACAAAAGCATCCATACACGTAATGACATGCATACAAATAACATTTTAGGTGCGTCTAAGTTTAACACATAATTGGATAAAAATCTTGTAATTTGTCCTTGTCAGTGGCTGATACAGCTTATTTGACTGCACTCCAATTAAGAGCAATGGAGGTTCACTCTGGCCCACTGTTATGGCCATTCATGGCACAGTCAGCCACAAAAGGGCAAAGCTCCGATGGGCCCTCACTATCAGATAGTACAAAGAATTAAATATCTTCAATTACAAGCAAAGTTACTTACATCTTGCATAAACTTGCGACACACAGGGCGAATGTCCTTGCTCAAGGTAGCACTGAACATCATCACCTGTTTCTCGTGTGGCGTCAATCTGAAGATTTCCTGAACATCACTTCTCATATCTGGTTAAAAACATTACATTGACAACGTTAACGTACACACAAATCACACAAGCCATTTAAATATGGTCGTTCTAATTCTCACCTAGTTCTTCAAGCATCTTATCACACTCATCGAGAACAAAGTGTTTTATATTCTTCAGGTTCAGGGTTCTGTTGCGTACAAGGGCTAGAGTACGACCTGGTGTCCCAACAACAATGTGAGGGCAGTTCTTCTTCAGCACTTCCTCGTCATTTTTAATTGACAAACCACCAAAAAATACGGACACCTTCACAGTGGGCATGTACTTTGAGAAACGCTCATACTCCTTACTGATCTGGAAGGCCAGCTCTCGAGTGTGGCACATCACAAGAACAGAGACCTGACAAAGCAAAGCAAGGGATGCTTAATTGTGAAGCATAGTTCATTCACTAGGCAACTAAAAATGACAAAGATAGAAATATTACAAGGCGGTAAAATCATAAATAATCACAGTACATTAAAAAGTGTGAAGATAAACAGCACTGGTTGAACACAGAACAAAGGCAAAGTGCACATAGGTAGATAAGTTGCATTTCAAAATGAAGTCATAATATTATAATGTAAATTCTAGCAGCTCTACTCACCTGACCCTCTACTGGCTCTAACTGCTGTAGTGTAGCAAGAACAAATACAGCCGTTTTTCCCATTCCAGATTTGGCCTGACATAGGATGTCCATTCCCAAAATCGCTTGAGGGATGCACTCATGTTGGACTGATAAGAGAAGGAGGGACACACATATTGTTTGTATTAGTTAAATAATTCATGTAAATAGTGTAGTCATATTTACCTTCAGATGGATGCTCAAACCCACAGTCGACAATAGCTCGAAGCAGCTCCGGTTTAAGCAGAAAGTCTCTAAACCCGGAGCTGTGGATGGACACATAGGACCCCTTCACCTCCTTCTTGGTTGTGGTGGTTTCTGGAATCACCTGGGGCTCCTCGTCCTCCTCATAGTCCAACAGCTCGTTATCAACGTCGTTCTCTGACATCTGAAACCAAAACATGAATAATGTAGTTGTTTCTCGAAGACTTCACCTGAGTTCAACAACGCACATTAAAAGCTGCCGCTAAGTGTCAGCATTTAGCATTTTAGCCGTTACACCGTAAAATAAACGTAATGGGTTTAAATCACTTGATTTCATCTTCATGATACGTCAGAAGAATACATTTGATTTAACAAGTTAGAAACGTGCAATCTAGATGCGCCGTGCTACTGCATTTAGCCTAAAGTTAGCTAACCAACCACAGAACCGCCAGACTGAAAGAAAATATCTAAAAAGAAAACTTAATATTCAAAGTTATCATCAAAAAGTGGGCCACACACAAGACCAACGACTATGTAAAGGACAACAAATGTCACATCATTACTTTGTGAAATACTGCAGAATTAAAGGTAGCAAAGTAGTTTCCACAGATGGTCTCAACAGTGCAGAGCAGCAGGCGCACGTGCGGGATGCAGTAAAAGACAGTACGAAAACCAAAAACTCTAATCTTAACAACTCAAGTAAAAGAAAAATCAGAACTAATATTTGTTTTTCTTCGTCTGAACTTTTTTCTTGCACTTCTTTGTGATATATTTGATATTCCAACAATTAGCTACTTAGAAGAGAACTAAACATATGTTGCATATTTTTTACAGTCCTTGAAGGTAACATAATATTGGATGTAATATTCACAGTCATTTGAAAAAAAAAGTTGTGCAGTCAACTAAGTAGTGTAATAAAAACACTACTTAATTACTACATAGTTTGTTTCCATACATCCAAATCGTAGTACATTTTGCACAACTCTTTTTAAAAACGTGAATTCATATTTCAGTGCATGTATAAATATCCAACGAATATCCAACGTTTGGGATAGTGTTATAATGTGTGTCCACTTGGTGGCAGCGTGTGAACTTAAAAATAAGGTAAAGTCCTTCAAATGTCAACTTAAATACAAATTCAATATTAAAAAATGAGGACCAAACATAATCTTTATTCGTTTTTAATTCACCAATTATGAATTCCAAATACGGATGTCGCTATTCAATGATGATTTTGAGATATCTTTCTGGCGCTATTACCTGGGAAAGAATGATGCATTCAACAAAACTCTCGTTTGTAAAAGCCAAATGTAAAAGTGGGTCATTAACAGCCTTTCTGCTGCCTGTAATTAAACATTTGCGACGCACTGCCAGAAGCACCTGTACTGCCCGCCCTCTGGGAATAAAGCTTCTCTGTGATTCGTCTTCAATGTTGTCCTTCTTATTCACACTCACAGCTCATTGGTCACTTAGCTGTCTGTCATGTCTCGTTCTACTCGGTGATTGGTGCGCCCCGCCTCGCGCTTGACAGACCCGATGAACGCCAGCCATTCTGTGATTTATTTGTAATGATTCATGTCGCCATGTAAGAGTCATTCAGCCTCCACACGGCAACAGCGTCCGTCTCTCTGAATGTTTTGATATTACCGATCTTTCCACGCGTCTCTTTCCCCATCGTATCCGTCTGTGCCTGGAGCCAGTGGAGCTGTGGAGGAGGATGGCACTGCGTTGGACGGTCCCTGAAAGCTCCTCGTTACTCCACTAAGATTTTAATTAGCAGATAACAGACACTTGACCTCTGGATTATGGAGTAAGCATGGACGCACGCCATTAGGATCGTGAACATGAAGATCTGGTAAGCAATCTGCGTTTGTGGACAAAGTGAACGTTCACATGGGGTTATCCTGAGGCGCGCTGCTGATGTTCATTGAGCGCATTAGCTTCGCCATATCTTCCAGTAACAGGCCTCTTCGCATGCGTGTCTATGTTTTTCCCCTTTTACAGCCCCCATATTACTATACATAAAACAGGTAGTATTTTGCTTTCGCCTATTCCCCTTTGTGTTGAAACACGAGACACGTCATTTGAGGGCTGTGTTGATGGAAGGAAACCGACTGCAGCGTCAGTCAGGCCTGTTATGTCCGCACAGAAGCGATCAGCAGCGTGGTAAAGATTGTATTGCACTACAGCCTGATCCAAATTATACACAGAGATAACTGCATATCCCTGTACACGTGTCATCTCAGCAGTCTGAAGTCTTGCCCCCAATGCCCTGGTCTCTGGGAAGGTCCTCTGAGTCTATGCCATCATTTATTATAATTGATCGAATAATCCCGCTATTCCATTCAAAATTAGTTTCAGGGATGTTTTCTTCAAGATTTCATTTGGTTGGCCACCTCTGCATAGAAAAGCCTATTCTTTTTATTGTTTAACCATAACTTCTGATAACAGTTAATAGGCTTACTTTTTATGATTGTTTAATTCTTCATAGGTAAATACAACACATATTGCAGCTATAGATCCATATAAGGAAATACAATTAATCAAAATGGTCCATGTTGACTAGTCCTCTCGATATGTGTTTACAAGTCTAGTCTGGTTGTCACATAACACACTGTGATGACTTTACACTTGTGTATCTAGCTAATCCCCTCACTTAAGAAATCCCTCAATGTATTGATAACAGGAAACAAAAACAGGTAATTGTCACATCCTGGTGATGACCTTGTTTAGAACAGCTCTATTGAACATGATGCAGTCATTCTGAACGACCTAACTTGTCCTTTCCTGTAATCCACTCAGGGTTTTTTTCACCTCACCCTGCCCCATTCTCATCATATTCAATCACAAAACACTGATGATGGGATTATTATTCTTGGGGAAACGCTAGAGTCCACGTGATTGCAGACACAAGAACAAAATGGCTTTCAAAAGTAAATTCATTTGTTTGTTAGGTGTCTTACATTATTTTCAATTATCATTAGGTTTATATTTCATTGTAAACACTGAATACTATGCACACATAAACGATCATAAATAAGGCAGCAGGATCCCATGCCTCTTTCCAATTTAAATATAATTAAAGTATTAAAAGTGTTTTACTTTATTTGACAAAATGTTTTTAACTCAGGGCTTTGCATTGGTTTACTGGAAAATGTTATCACCCGAAATGGGAGTAAAAATGCTTTACATACATTTTCTCTTTACATCAATACTCAAAACCAATTAATTTTCCCATGATTATTGTGACTTTCATATATTCTTAATGTCATATAGGCTTTTGGGATTTGCATATTGTGACCACTAATATTGCAATTTGATTGCTCAGGTGCTCAGGGATGCACCAATGTGATACTGACTTTTTTTTAATTGGGTATTCTTTTGATTGTATCTTGAGTAGGGAAGACCCAGGACACGCTGGAGGGACTATGTCTCTCAGCTGGCCTGGGAACGCCTTGGGGTCCCCCTGGACGAGCTGGAGTGTGTGGATAGGGAAGTCTGGGCGTCTCTGCTTAGACCCGGCAACGGATGAAGCGGAAGAAAATGGATGGATGGATGGATGGATGTATATTGAGTAGAGCTTTATTTGGGTGTATTGAGTCTGTTTACTGGCTAATTTTTGCCCAGAATGTCACATACAGTAGGTTTCAGTTTTACACAGACAGGATCACAGATACAGACAGATGGTTTAAACGGATTTGTAATTAATTGGCTCAGATTTGAGGCTGTCCCTTCACTGGTATCAGTTCATCAGGTATTGGCAGATAGTGAAGCCAAAGCATCGGGATCAGACTTGGAAAAACTGTGCATCCCTAATTAACAATGCAGCTCCAATATGCTGTATTTCCTTTTCCTTAGCTCTGACATCGCTGGCCTGTTTCCGTGCTGACACAAGCACACATCTACAACTGCTGACCTCCTCTCTGTCCCTCCTTACTCCATTGTTCTTGTTAGTTTCACATTTGAAACAGGATCTGTGTACTGCTGCACATTTACTGAAAGGTGAAGTGCATGTACGCCTCAGCTACAGGGAGGAACAAATATTAATAGGAACATGATACATCCTCCCATGTTTGTGTTTGGCTGGTGTATTACCCCTATCACACACAAGTAGTACAGGGCAAGTACAGAGCAATGGAGATATGTTTGTAGGAAGCTGCCCAGGATGGGTTTTGTTTAGCTGTACAAAGAATAATTTACAGCCGCAAAAGACAACTATGGAGGATTATTAACCTCGCTGGTGAGCCATGAGAACTCTGTATCTTCTTTAGTTATAACAAACATTTATGCAACCAATAACTTCACAGGGTTGTTCATTGATTAGTATAGATCAGTGGTGTCCAAACATTTTAGTATGTTTAGTTTGCCAAAATTATCCAGGGGCCGACAACACACACTGACTGAATTCGGGCTTTATAATGAGGTATGACTTCTAAATATGGTTCATATTTGACAGAGCTGAAGTTGGCTGAATGACAAATGTTCACTCACTCAGCTACATTAGCGTCATAGAATGTAGAACAAATGTAAGAAGTCACACAAAGCTAACGACTGGAGCTTCACAATGACGCATAATATGTTGACAGAGCAGAAGTTGGCTGGATGACACTGTAAATTTATGTCAGTAGCAAAGGGCCACAAAACATGACACAGAGGGCCGCAATTGGCCCACGGGCCTGAGTTTGGACATGCCTGGTATTTTTATTTTTTTTTCGCCTTTTTTGCAGAGGCACTGTCACATATAATAGAGATTAAGAAGGTTACACACAAGATACACAAAATACACAGAAAGAAACACACACAATACAGGAACAAGGACATCATTGCAGACTAGTGTACAAATTGCCAGTGCATATTTGACGCCACTATTTCTCAGGGCAAACATGGAAACTCCTCTCTAACAGCTGTGCAGTGTCTGTGATTGTGTTTCATCCATTTTTGAGAGTAATGAGTCATACACACTGCAGACAAGAAAATTACAATCTGACCTATTTCGGTACAGGTGCACTGTAAATTGGATTCAAGAAAATAATAATTCTGGTGTGGGTCTGTCAGCTGGTTTGCTGAAGAAGGATGCTTAAACGTTCGGTCGTGCTTGAAAGTTTAGACACCCAGCCAGAGATATCATTGTTTTGGGGTTAGTTGTTGCGTGAAGCCATATTTTGTATTTGCAAATAGAAATTGTTTCTGTTTCTAAATTTAAACATCATTAAGCCACTCGGAGAAGTTCTATAATATGTAGTCCATGCAATGCAGTCCAGTAATTTACAGGAAC
>JAPMNZ010950279.1:0-11032 GCA_029875035.1 Pomatoschistus microps | reverse complement strand
TGAGAGACCAGTGAGAGACCAGTGAGAGACCAGTGAGAGACCAGTGAGAGACCAGAGAGAGACCAGAGAGAGACCAGAGAGAGACCAGAGCCTCATTGTTCTGCATCATCCCTCTCTGTTCTCTTGTGTCAGTATTGTCCTCCTCTGGTCTCTGCTCTCGTCCCTCTCTTTTCTCCGTCTCTCGCACCGGTCTCCTCTGTAAGAGCTTTTAGTTTTGTCCTTAGGGAGTAAACTGCACTAACGTCTCGTGGTTAAAAATAGAGCCGCGTCTTAATGTGTTTACATGTGTGAGGTCGAGTGAACAGAGACGAGGACATCCCTCTGTGTCCTCCACGTCCAACATGACATCAGCACTTAATGTAATGAGACCATGTGGTTTGACCCGCCAGTGATTAAAAGTAGAAGATGAAGAACCCTCAACAAATCATCAAAAAGTAAGCTTGAAAAAAAAACCCCTCTTTTTTAGGATATTATTTAATCAATGTCACGGGTCAAGCGGAACGAACTTCACAAACCACTGTATGTCTGTATTACAGTGGGTCCTTGTGGTCTCCCTCCCTCCGACCTCTCCCTCGGGCCTCTGGTATTACCCTTCTCAGTGCGCAGCCTCTTGAAGGAGTCGGTCTTGGACAGGCCTGGGTCACAGATCACCTTGGAGCCCAGTTTCACAGTCAGGTTGATGGACTGATATCCAGGAGGAAGTTTACGATCATACAGCAGTGTCAGGAGCTGAGCCAGGGTCATCTCAGGAGGCAGAGGCTGACCTAAGGAGGAGAGAAAAGAGAAGGTGAGAGGAGAGGAGAGAGGAGGAGAGAGGAGGAGAAAGAGGAGGAGGAGAGAGGAGCTTAGACAGAGTCATCTTGGGAGGCAGAGGCTGACCTGAGGAGGACAGGAGAGGCGGTGAGAGGAGGAGAGAGGAGGTGAGAGGAGGAGAGAGGAGGTGAGAGGAGAACCAGCAGCAGTAGCATTACCTGGGACGAGCTTATGGTACAAGTGGAACACTGGTACACTAATGGTCTTCTGGGCCTCGGCGCTGCAGCCGGAGCTCAGTTTGTCGCTCAGAACTCGTCCTCGTCTCGAAGGAGGTCTAGGAGGAGTGGACAGGGCCCGCTTGGACTGGGACTTTAGACCTGCATACAAGGACCGGGTCAGACCAAAATCCCATTCAGTTAGTTTAGTACCAGCTCGGCCTCGGATAGATAGACCCAGGACCAGGAGGGACTAAAAAGGGGCCTGGTACTGGGAATAGAGCTGGTCGAAACAGCTTCTGTTCAGACTTTATGTGTGTCGATGGTGTAAGTTACAGTCGTAACTGACCCCTGACCCCTGTGTGACCCCTGACCTGAAGCCACCACCACGCTGTAGTTGTCCTGGAAGCCGTTGTCGTTCTTCATCTTCTCCTTCTCCTCGTGGTTCTTCTTCTCTTTGTCTTCTTTCTGCTCGTTGATCAGTTTGGCCGTGATGCTTGGGGTGTCTGCAGGGAACGGGGAGTAGTATTACTACAGGGATAAGAGCGAGGAGTGGGGTCTGCCCAAGCCCTGGTGATCCAAAATGGTGCCCTATTCAAATTGTGCTTGTGCTCAGTAGTGCAGGGGACCCATGGGGGACGGAAGATAAGATAAGAGATGCTTTTTCCGTCCCACAGTGGGGAAATTTCAATAGTGGAACTCGCCCATTGTCTGGTCCTCCCGGTTCAGCGTAGTGAACAAGCTCCAATGAAGCTTTGTCTCATATACTCGTGTTTGGCTCTCATGCACGTGCACAGAGGGGCTCGGCCGTGCTTTGACCAATCAACGGCTGGTGATCAGAGCAGAGCCAAATGAGCAGAGTTTGTAGCATTAAAGTGTAGAAATATAGAACACTGATGGATTTAACAAGAAAAAGGGTTCAGGACGACAAGGAACACTAAAATCCCCACAAAATCCTTCTTTATGAAAGCTGTAGGTTCTCTGTCAGCTGAGGTCGAGCCGTTTTAGTCTACATTGAGTTCTTTGGGACTTTTTTCTGGATAGCCCACGTGAATTTAGTCTGCAGTACCACGAGTGCCCCCAGTGCCCGTTAGTGGGACAACTATAAGCCAGTAATACTCTATCCAAATATTCAAATAGATCCATGACTCTGCCTCAAACCGTGTGTGACATCAGCATAGAGTTCACCTTAATGCATAAGAAGACTGGGGTCAGAGGTCACTGGAGACTTGACACAGGACCTCTGCCAGGCTGAGGTCAGAGGTCAGACTCACCGGAAACTCGGTCCAGGACCTCTGCCAGGCTGGTGGAGATAGGCAGCTGGAGGGTGCGGTACTTGTGGCCAGCTCCGTACATGGGGTGTTGGATCATGTGACTCGTTGCGTTGATGCGTCCTTTGTAGAGCTGCACACACACATGTTCAAACACTCAGCTGTTTTGTAAAGAGGAAAAACTATTATGTTTTGTGCCTAAAAGTGGGGTTCCGCAAACGTCTGTATTTAGTTCAATGTATTTATGTCTTGTCTTAAATCAAAACAGCAGTCGTCTCTGAGGACTTCAAAGTTGTGGATTCACCAACAACAGATCGGAGAATCAAATGTGACTGAGGCTGTAAATGTGTTCAGGCACCGGACAGGGAAACCAATGTGTGTAGGTACCAGACAGGGAGACTGCAGTGTGTGTGTATGTACCAGACAAGGAGAGTGTGTGTGTGTGTAGGTACCGGACAGGGAGACTGTGTGTGTGTGTATGTACCAGACAAGGAGACTGTGTGTGGGTGTATAGGTACCGGACAGGGAGACTGTAGTGTGTGTGTAGGTACCAGACAAGGAGACTGTGTGTGGGTGTATAGGTACCGGACAGGGAGACTGCAGTGTGTGTGTATGTACCAGACAAGGAGACTGTGTGTGGGTGTATAGGTTCCGGACAGGGAGACTGTGTGTGTGTAGGTACCGGACAGGGAGACTGTGTGTGTGTAGGTACCAGAAAAGGATACTGTAGTGTGTGTGTGTGTAGGTACCGGACAGGGAGACTGCAGGAACACTGTGACCTTCTCATCCTCTAGCATCAGTTGCAGAAACAGCCTTCGAATGAAACCTGAGATGTTTCCAGAAACAGGGACAGCGCCCCTCTGTGGAGCAGACTGGAACAGCTCACACAGCACCTGCAGAGAGGAGAGGAAGGAGAGAGATTAGAGTCTAGGGGAGAGGAGAGGGAGGTCACAGGAGGTTTATAATGTCATCAGGACATAAATGATTGGGACACACTAAATCTTGGCATTTCGTCCCATTGCAAACAAAACCTTACTTTATGCCCATCTCTTGGCAAAATGCCAAGGTAGATTCCCCAAGAGTAAGAACTCAGGCCTATGTTTAATGTTGATCTTTTTATCGTCTCTCTGTCCATTGTATGTTTGTGTAGGGGTGGTGTTTCTCACCTGAGCCATGAGCCTCTGGTTGTTGGGGTGGCAGGAGATGCACTGGAGGAAGAATGCGACTGTGGCGTTCTCTAGGGCCGTCCGCTGCTGCGTGCTGAGGCCGCCACCGTCGCGCGCGGCTAACGTGTAGCGCTGCTTGGAGGGTGTCTGCGTGCCGCGGCTGGCGTGGGAGTGGCACAGCAGGAAGAGCAGCGCAGTCCACAGTGGGTTCACATCCGCGCCCCCTAACCAGTCCTTCATAGCATGACTGCTCCCCACCTCAGTCAGAAACCTCAGGACGGGCGCAGCCAGGTCAGGGGCTAGCGTGGAGTTGTGGGGCCTGGCCTGTGACGTGGGGAGGGGGAGGTCGTGGCTGGCCAGCAGGTGCAGGCAGAGCTGTGTGAGGCTGTGCACCAGGACCGAGGGAAGACCGGACTCCAGCAGCTGCTCGATGGCTTCAGGAGACTGTGACACAGCGGCTAATGTGCAGAGCTGCGCCTCGCTGAGATCCGTGGGGGGTCGGAAATGTCGGCTCGAAATCCTGCACAGAGGGAGGAATGGGTTACTGTGCCCTGGTACCTGTCCATCTTTCTGTTCTGCAGAGGCCTGAGGCAATCTCTGGTGTGGTCATGAGACATGACTCACATGGGCGTGTGCCTTGAGTCTTCGCTTCTGTAGTTTCGACTTGGGTCTTCGGATCGGTAATGGTGCCGGCTCGAGTCTTCTGTCTGCTCGATCTGCTGCTTCTTGCCATCGTCTGTCATAGCCAGGCGACGGTGGCTGGTGGAGGGTGCAGGTTCGATGCCCATCCAGGACATGATCAGGGAGAAGTACGTGGGGTGGATGTGACACATAGAGCACAGCAGACTGTCCACAGACTTCTTCAGGACCATGTTACAGGGCAGAGACATGGACCAGTTGTACAGCAATCTGGGGAGAGAAGTCATCAAGACACACTTCAACACATTAGGAAGAAAGAACGATATTAACAATAGACTGCTCACCTACAAGAATATCTCTTTAAACTCCATTAAAGCAGCACTAACTGACTTTATTTTTGTATTCTTTACAAAAATGCTATTCATATCCATGCAGTGCTTTGGGATATACGTCCTTTTGAGGAATAAGTAGCGCAGGTCTGTGCTGGCGTGACATTGTATTTTAGGTCGAGTGTTTGTGCAACAAGGAAGATAATGTGTTTCGGGCCGAGATTGTGACCAATCACAGCGGACCACTGGCCCCCACTTTCTTGAGAAAAGCCACAGGTCTCTCGTTAGCACAGACAGCTGAGGTAAACAAGCGGTAGAGGCTAACCTGAAGCTTCCTGCGTCTTTGTTACCGGTTACCTGCTTACTCAGCGAAACATCCATCCAAAAGAAAGTCTCGTCCTCTCCACGCTTCCTGGTTTTGTCATTCTATGGTCACGCCATCCAAGTGCAAAAGTGCGACCCATTTTGTGAGAGGCTAGCTCCGATGCTAATAACAGCACAGAGCACAGGCTGAGGGGGAGGGGGGTAGTAGGGGGCGAAAGCTGTGTGGGTGCGGGGAGGACGAGTAGAGAGAGCAAGCTCGCGCCCGCGTTCTATAATGTCTCAAAATCAGTTAGTGCAGCTTTAAGACCCTCACCTGCTTTCCCCTGCACCTTGTATCTGTCAATGCTAAGAGTACTAATCAACCAGGTGGTCCCCAATCAGAGACTAGATGACTAGGTGGTCCTCAGTCAGAGTCTAGAGGACTGGGTGGTCCTCACTCAGAGATTAAATGACTGGGTGGTCCTCACAAGCGGCACGGTGGCTGAGTGGATAGCACTCTCGCCTCTCAGCAAGAAGGTCCTGGGTTCGAATCTCGGTCGGACCAGGGCCTTTCTTAGTGGAGTTTGCATGTTCTCCCCATGTCTGCATAGGTTTCCTCCGGGTACTCCGGTTTCCCCTACCACTAAAAATATGTACAATAGGTCTGGCATGCGCCTCCTGTACTAGTGACCCCGCTCCCATCTCTGTGTGGAGTGAGAGACAATTGCCCAAAAAATAACAATTGTAACCCGCTTTGAGGCTCTAGTTAGAGTGAAAAAGGCGGTATATAAATTAACATTACATAAACATTACATTACAAGAGACTAGAGTAATACTGGACTCAGACTTTAATGTGAACAGCCACATCGCATCAGTAATGTCAGCAGCTTTCACCCATTACAGTCTGGGCGTGTCTGCTCAGACTGTCTGCACCATAGGTAAACCTGAGAACATGGAGGATGATGATGATATGAGATGAATACTCACTCAAAGAGCTCCCTGTTGAGCAGCGCCGGCAGGTCGTAGTCCACCGGGAGCTCATAGCTGTGCCACAAGATGGCGGCCACACAGTGTAGGTGAGAGGGTGAAGGCATGAGCAGCCCATACTCCTGAGAAGAGGCTGAGGCAGACAAACCGAAGCCCAAGGAAGAGGAGGAACCGAAGCCCAGGGAGGAGGCCGAGGGACCGAAGCCCAAATGAGAGGTTGAGGCTGAGGCACCAAAGCCCAGAGGAGAGGGGGAGTAGTTGAAGCTCAGAGGAGAGGCCCACACTGAGGCACCGACGCCCACCGGGGAGGTGAGTCTGCGAGCCGCCACACGAGAAGAGTCCTGGACCCACTGCAACAGAGCCTGGATCCTGAAACACAGAGGACAGAGAGAGTGACCACAGGGACACAGGCCCAGGGCTGAATATGAATAAACAAATGTGTCTACAAGAAAGCAGAGAGAGGAGTACATTTACAAAGCAAAGAAGCTGGATCTGAGACTAGGCCAGCAGATGCATTTAAGAGCGCAAGGAAAGCCATATTGGTGTCATGAATGTGTGTTTGCTGACACCTCCTGGTTCTCCTGTCCCCCCTGTCCTCCGGTTCTGTCCCCGCTGACCCCTACTGGTTCTCCTGTCCCTCTGTCCCTACTGTCCTCCTCCCACAGATACAATGTGTCTGACATACCTGTCCTTGGTGCCTGTGTCCTGCGTAGTGCCCAGCTGGTACAGGATGTCAATGGTGGAGTCTGAGGACAAACCGTTGAGGCGTCCAAAGAGCAGAGGACTGTTCAGGTCTGAGAACAGAGAAGTGTTCTTTTTACAAACACACATTTAGTCGTTTCACAGTTTCCAAAAAAATAACAAAAACTGGATTCTGTGAATGAAGTGTGGTTCAGATCCCTGCATCCTCTGTCACATACTGATTTTTTCCAGTGAACAAATCACTGCATGTGTTTGCTTTAGTGTAGGACACAGCCCTGTGAGTCACTATTTGACTTTTGTCCAAAAATACATGAGACCGGAGAGAGGGACCAGAGAAAGAGAGACTAGAGGGAGAGAACAGAGGGAGAGAGACCAGAGGTAGACCAGAGAGAGAGACTAGAGAGAGACCAAAGGGAGTGAGAGCAGTGAGACACTAGAGAGACAAGAAAGAGACACCCAAGAGAAACCTGGAGATAGTGACATGGATTTTATTACAGAGTTCTTTTGTGGATTCAAAGATCGAGACCCCCGCTTTAATGACAGTGTCGTACTTGCGGGGTCGGTGCCAGAAGCAGCGCAGTTCCTCAGCAGGATGTCTATCAGCTTGAGGCCGATGAGGGTGGACTGCAGCCCAATCTTCACCAACACTGCCTCAATGTTGGGGGAGTGCATCCCACAATACGGAGACATGAGCAGAGCAGCACACGTCTGCAGGAGGTTTGCCGTGGGCGCCGCCGCCGCCGCCATCATGGCCTCCAGGTCCCCCACGTGAGTGAGGCAGTGGTGGAGGAGGCGGAGCCAGCCGATACTGTGGGAGATGAGGGAGCGTTAGACTGTAGTGAAGTAGGAGAGACATGAATGAGGGGACAGGATGAGGGAGAGTTGGGGATCGGCTGATTTCCCCTGAGTAGAAGCTGTTCTGTCCTCTACACTTCACAGAGGACACAGCCACCTGTGTACTCACTGCTGGTGTGTGTATACACGCCGCAAACCTTGAGTCCTGGACTGACAGAGTCCAGACCTGGATCCTCCGCAGCCTGAGTGCACTTTAGAAAACACTCAGACCTGAATAATTGATCTCACTGTTTCCTCGTTGAGTTCAAACTACTTTTACACTTTACTTTAAGACAAGACCTGGATCATGACCATACCTGGGCCGAGAACCAGACTTGTACCAGACACTATTATTGTCAATACTTGCATTGCAGTAATGAGGTCATCATTTGTCTGACTGTCCCGAATAGGTCACAACTGGTTTTGGATATCTGGTTATCAGTGACAATGGCTCACACCTGGTCTTGGACACCTGGTCCTCAATGACAGTGGTACAAACCTGGTCTTGGACACCTGGTCCTCAGAGGGCAGAAAGGGGTTGTTGACGGTGGCGGAGGAGGTGTTCCCGAAGGCGGTGAGTCCTAGCAGTTTGACCTGGGACAGGCCTAATGTGCTGGCGTCTCGAGGACGGTGCAGACGCAGACACACGGCGGACGCCACCTCCGCCTTCACCAGCTGAATCTTTATGTAGGTGAGACCAGACGTGACAATCGGAGTGGACAGGGGCAGCATGTTCAGGCCATCCGCCGAGAGCTCCACCGAGACGGACGAGGGACATGCTGCAGAAGACAGAGACTGAAAACACGCTGCAGACTGAGGCCAGACACTGAAACACATCCATTTCAAGTGGCCCTAAAAAGTCCTGCTTTAGACCTGCTTCAGACCCGCTTCAGTCCAGGTGTACTCACTTGCGAGCGAGGCCAGGTGAGGCTGTATGTGTATCTCTTTGAGCAACACAGCAGCAGGCAGGTGGATGGTCAGGTCGCACCAGGCCTCTTCAGGGAGAAAGATGTAGGACCAGGCTGCAGACCTGGCTCTGCGGTGAGGGGGTGTGGCCTGGAGGAGCACCTCCGCTGGCTGAGCAGTGGGACTGCTGGAGCTGATTGTGCCTGAGCACAGGACTCACAGTTAGGGGTTTCACCTCACATGTGTGTGTCTGTGTCTGTGTGTGCGCATGTGTGGGTCTGTGTAGGGTAGAGTAGAGTGAAGTTGGGTATTGTTGTTGTTGCTGCTGCTGTGGTGGTTACCGAGCGGGGCGAAGTTGTGCAGCCCCTCTGCGTTGTCAGGTTCAGAGGTCATGACGCGGCTCTTTAGGTTTCCCTCGGACGACTTCCCAGGACCAGAGTCTAAGAACTTCATGATGGTGGACACCATACTGCGGGCCGTGTTCACGATGGCTCTGGTGCTGGTCACCATGTTGTTACAGATCAACTGGACTCCTCCTGAAGGGGAGAGAGGTGGTGAGGGGGGAGACAGACGAGAGGTAAGGAGATGAGAGGTGAGAGGGAGAGACAAGAGGAGGTGAGAGGGAGAGACAGAGGAGGTGTGAGGGAGAGACAGAGGAGGTGTGAGGGAGAGACAGAGGAGGTGAGAGGGAGAGACAGAGGAGGTGAAGGTGAAGAGAGGAGAGGCGAGGAGGGCGTATACACCCCACCCACAAATATAAAGACACAAACACACAGACACAGGAAGAGAGACACACAGATTGAGGGAGACACAGACAGACACACTCAGTTGTGTCTCACCCATGTCGTGAAAAGCCTTGAGAGCTTCACTGGTGTCCAACACTCTAAGGATGAACCAGAGCAGAGGTTCTGACAGCTGACAGGTGGAGAGGGAGCCCTGCAACACAACACTACTGTAAGTAATCAACTTCTATTTTTACAGCACATTTCCTTCACGAGGCAACACAAAGCGCCTCACAACCCACATCACAGCAAGCAAATCATAAACCTATCTATCTTACATATACATTAAGATCACAAGAAAGATAATTCAAAACATTATAACATCAAAATAACACTCGGGATTAAAATAATAAAAAGCCAAAGTGCATCATAAAGATTAAAGATAAAATCCTTCAGTTCCAATCCAATCCACTTTATTTATATAGAACATTTTAATAAACAAGTGCTGCACAGAGATAAAAGTGTCATTTTAGAATAGATAAAACAACATCCTTCAGTCCTGTAACATGGCTTTGAAAACAGCCAGAGTAGACACCTGCCTCACATTTTCAGGAAGACTGTTCCAGATTGTAGCTGCATAAATATAAAGCGCTGCCTCCCCATGTCTAGTTCTGACTCTGGGAACTAGCAGGAGTCCAGCCCCTGTGCTCCTCAGCATCCTTTGGTGTACTTTGGTGCGAGGCCATGGAGAGACTTGTAACAAGCAGAGCAGTTTTAAGTCTATTCTCCGAGCCACAGGAAGCAAGTGCAAACTGGTACAGACTGGTTGCCTTGCTTCTGTCAGTGTGCCCTAGGGCACCTGTGGCTACAGTAGTAGTTTATCACCTCCGTGTATGAAGTGAATGAATAATGACATGTGAAGCGTGTTTGAGTGACCAAAAAAACGGACGCTTTATTATTAAGACAATCATTTCAGTTTTCTGTGTTCAGGTAAGGGTTAAGTTATTTTGCATCATTGGGGCATTCTATAGGAGATAATTTGATCTCTAAAAACTGCAGCTATGCCTTGCTCCTTCTATGTTCTCGTATTTCAGATTCAAATTTGGTGGTGTTGCTTCTATTCAAACCATATTTCCTGAATTCAAGTTTCAGTCATAAACATAAAATCAAGATCAGATGAAAAAATAAAATTATAAATTAAAAATGATTTGTTGCATTATCTGACATTAAACATAGAAAGTTTAAAATTAATATCAGCATCAGTGGGTTTAGTTGATACATTTCTACAAGGAACAGCAGTTAGGCAAAACCCATACAACTAACTGCTGTCCTTCTGTTATGATTCTTTAGTCTATCTACACCATAGACACACACACACACACACACACACAGACAGACAGACCTGGCGCCCCATGTATCCACAGGCCATGTAGGTGAGGATGGGCTGCAGCATGACGCTCACAGAGCTGCTCCTCTTGCTCAGAGTGGTCAGGATGGTGAACAGACCGTCCCCTACGGAGATGGCATCCAGACCCCCATGGAAGTTCTCATGCTTGGTCAGGTGGAGGCCACTGGCTCCTGCAGCGGGGAGGGGGAGAGGGAGGAGAGCGAGTTCGCAAAACGGAGTATAAAATCAAAAAAGTGCATACATTCAAAACATGTGTGAAAATAAGTAGGACCTTCAACAGGAGAGCTGAGGGGGTGTGATGTCACACAGTGTTCTGTGAGGGAGTGTGATGTCACACAGTGTTCTGTGAGTTGGTGTGATGTCACAGTGTTCTGTGAGGGGGTGTGATGTCACACAGTGTTCTGTGAGTTGGTGTGATGTCAGAGTGTTCTGTGAGGGGGGTCTCACCGATTATCATGGCCATTGCGCTGCTGTTGCACTGTCCCAACGCAGACAAAATTTGACTCATGATCTGCTGATTGGCCAACACCAGGTCTGCCACTCCGGACGCTGGGCCCTGATTGGACGAGGAGCCTCCACTGGACGCACCCTCCTTGCTGCCGCACACCTGCAACAGAACAGTGTTCAAACATGTGACTTCCAGGTGCAAGGATTTTCCTAATCAATCCAAGACTCTACAGCGCCTCCTGCAAACATTGTACTCTCTAGTCTCTCACCCTGGTCTCTCACCCTGGTCTCTCACCCTGGTCTCTCACCCTGGTCTCTCACCCTGGTCTCTCACCCTGGTCTCTCACCCT
>JAPMNZ010950274.1:0-13858 GCA_029875035.1 Pomatoschistus microps | reverse complement strand
AAGAATAATCTTTTCAAAGTCATCAAAAACAATGCATGTTACAGTATGTTTAATTATCGTTTGAAACAAAAACATTTGCTGCAACATCTAAAGCTCCGGTCACAGGGTTCTCTCATTCAGACAAACTTTGAATTTGTGTTTGTCATAGGCAAATGGAAAATTGTATAATTAATAATACAGCTAACAATATTATGGTGGTTGTCGACTACTCGTTTCCCCATAATCCTCTGAAAAGGCCTTAGGTGTCAGTTCCCTTGTTTTGTCACTAGGTGGCATGTCAGTCTTCCATTTGTAACTGCATTACCTTTTAGCACGCACAAAGTACAAGGCATTAGTTTTTGGGTAGTACTTAACATTCTGCTTTTTGTCCATTAGACCCCCAAAGATAATGAGCTCTCCTCTGCCCTGTACCACAGTGTGCAAACTGGTCTCTGGAGGTCCTGTCACAGCAGCAGGAGTCCCATTTCCATAAACTCTCCAGGAAACCACTCCAGCAGATTTGGCCCTGGAAACATCTAACACATACATCTGCATGGGCTTGCAGTTAAGTGACTGATAAAGAGGTTTGCCTACATTTAGGCTCTGAGGCGGGTGGTGCCCGAGCCGCCGTGCAATAGGTGGAATAGCGTGTCCATCGGCTGCAGCTGCCTGTGGAGGGCTATGGGATGAAGGAGGAGTTCCTGGTGGACCAGCTCCTCCACTGCCTCCTGGAATTGCCCCATGATTCTGGAGTGAAGACTGAGAGGATGAAGTAGCCGCAGAAGACGAAGATAACACCGAAGACTTGTTTTTGACTGCCTCTAACCCTCGTCGGAGTGCAGCTGGGGACACAGCACCTGGAGGTGTGCGGGGGGAGCCTGAGGGAGGGGTGTGCAGACCATTGCTCGTGGCCACCTCAGGGTGATGGGCTGCTGAAGGGGGAGATTCCCATTCATAGTCTGTGGGGGCAGGTGGGTGAAGTCGAAGGGGAGGGGATGAAGCTTGGGCTGGGCTGCTGCGAGGAGGTGGGGAGGCTCCATTCAAGAGAGGGGGGAGTGGAGGACTGTCTGGAGGCTGTAAAGGCGATGCCTGTTGAGATGAGGACGGACTTCCATCTTTGGCACTTCCTCTGGCTGAAGGACGAGGTCGCAGTGTGCCCCACCGCCCATTCACGCAGGGAGCTTCTTCTACAGCACCGAGGACCACCCCAGCTGCCCCACTGCGGACAGGAGACTGAGAGCGCAGTGAGGGAGGCTCAGGACCAAGCGGGGCAGGTGTGGCACTTATGGGGGACGGCCGAGAGTTAAGACTTGGACTGAGAGGTGCACGACCTGATGGAGCCTGTGAGAAAACCACCACACACTGGCCCACCTGAGACAAAAAAAAGAGGGTTCAGACTGGCTACAGGATTTTAAAATATCATTAGCAATTCTCAGACTAGTTGTGAGTAGATTTGTTTGATAAACGTATTATGCTAAGCTCTATTAACCATTTAATCATATTAACACTGTAGCTTCACCATTATCAAGAACTTCAGGCTTAAACACATTCCCCCCACACTTCTTCTGTCAAAATGTTCTGATTTCAATGTATTTGTTATACTTTGACTAATGCTCCTTTAGCCATCCTCAGTTGTGGACAAAGCTGTTCTATTAAAACAAAAGTATACAATAAATAAAAAAGGTATGACTCCAGTGAAGATGATTACTATTATTCTTTACAACCGTGTGCATTCAATAAGAATGTTTACAGTTGCAAATTTATCTGTAGCATGATTGTCTATTTAATGTCATTTTTTATTTCTACCACTGGAGTGAAGCGGCATCTGATAATCTCTTATTCAAATTTTTTTTTTTTTAGTCCAAAGATCACTATTAAGAGCCAGTATACACACCACAAACTGATTAAAGGATTCCCACATAATTCAGAATGACAATGCTTCTCTAAAGAGAAGTATTTTTATCATAGCCCTTGCTGAAAGTAACTTGAGAAAGGCAATCATACTTTACAAGCTGGATGGCACCAAAGCTCAGGGGCGCCATGGTCTTCATTCTCCACCTGAAGCTGTTGCCACCTCCATGGTGGTGTCCCCATGTGAAGGAGCCAGGCGTCTTTCAGAAGCTGAAGAAAAGATGTCGTGTAAGAACCAGAGAGGACAGAGCGATTCCTGTGGCTGCTCCTAAACTGTGGAACTATCTATCTTTGTGCAGAGTTTCAAATCACTATTAAAGACTCATATTTTTCCAATGACTCAAGAAGTAGGACATTTTTATGAACTTTCTGGATTTGTATGCATGTCCGTCCATCCATCCATCCATTTTCTTCCCCTTAATCCATTTCTGGGGGTGGCAGTCAGAGCTGCACCCAGGCCACAGAGCACCAGCCGCTGGTGCTACAACATGCAACAGCTATGCATGTTGTACTTTTAAATGCTTTGTTTATTGCCTGCACCTTGGACAATTGTATAGCACCCTGAGAGCAGTGTACCTGATTGTAAAGGTGCTTTCTAAATAAAGTTGACTTTTGTTACTCACAAAACATTGAATAAAATGTGGGTACTAAAAACTTACTGCGTTTGGACCACCACAGCCTCCCAAAATGAGCAATGTCTGATCATCAATCACGATCTAAAAAGGGTAAAAAACTTGTTAAAATCTTGTTTATAAGATAAGATTATTTATAAATTAATATGAAATTGCTATTTACTTGGGACTGGCCTCCTCGGGGGTGTGGCAATGATCCAGAAATGGACGGCTTAGACCAAGACCACTGCTCTAGATCCAAAACCCAAACTTCATTACTCCTAGGGTAACAAAAGAGAAAAAAAACAAACACATCATTGTGCGTCTCCAAGATGTGATAGGCAAAACCTTCCTATTTTACATTTGCCTAGCTCCTAAAGATCCTCCGAACACCACCATTGTGTTTCCAATTACAGATGAAGAGTGGCCGGCCATAGGTGGTGGTCCATGCGTCGTTACTATGCAGTTCCACCTGATGCGAAGATGGAGCACATTATTAAACCTCATTTAAATTAAAAGGGTGGTTTTGATCAAAGTTACTCACCAGTTCTTAGAAGGGGAATAGGTGTGGATTTCATCAAAAAAGCGCTCTGGCTGATGGAGTGGGTATGGACTGGGTCGTGTCCATCCACCAAACAGGACCAGCAGATCTTTGTGCATTACTAAAGTGGCTCCGGCTTTAGGAGAAGGATATGACCCTGTAATACGTAATTATTTAGACAACAAAACAACAACAAAAGCAATCTTTAGCACTTGTAATATACAACCTGAAGCTAAAGGACGGATCCACTCTTTGCTGTTCAGGTCAAGTCTCCACAAGTCGTTAAAGGCAGCATTGCAGCTACTCTGAGTGCAGCCTCCAAATACATACATTGACTGATTTGAATCATAGTAGCAAGCACCTGCAGCAAAAATAAACATCCTTATTGGAAATTTCATTTCAAAATGTTTTTCAAATGAACTTAACTCTTAAACTCATTGAAGGAAATAAATTTGACATAGGATTGTTAACTTCATATTTTTGGCACTTACTGTGTGAAAAGCGTTGAGTGATTGGAGTTCCTGGATAAGGGTATGTTCTGCTTTCCCATTGGATATTTCCTTCCTGAACTGCCCTCAGAAAACCATGGTAGCACTGATAAGCTACACCTACAATTGAGAGAGTAAACTAAAATTAGGGACAAATTGATTGACCCAATAACAATAATGATAAATACATGCATTAACAATTTGAGAGAAAAAAATAATATATGCTTAGTTCACATGCTTTTAACCACAGTGACAATGTTGTATAAAGCTAAAATACATGTTTGATTTTAACTATGCATTAATGCTCTTTTAGGTTTACCTTTAATGAGGCGGTACCACTGTTTGCACACAAGCGCAGCAGTCTTTTGCTCTTGATAAGGTGACAAGAATGACAAAATATACTCCAGAACTTCCTCTGGCAACTCTAACATTGTCCTCCGGCCTTCTTTAGAAAAAGGGTCCATGTTCTCCACTTTTTTGTATGACCCTGTGTCTGCCTCCACCTCTGTTATACCAGCAGGCACATAACCACAGTCCTCAGTATCCATGGCAACAAAGCATCCATCCTCATTGTCAGGAGAACGGGACATTATGGTCTGCAAATACAGGGGCAATATGCAAGCATTGTTAGTGTACATGTACAGAGAAGCACACACCCATACATTATTCGACCATTACTACTTATTATACTGAATACACTTGCCTTGTATTATACATTATGCCAATGTTATAGAGCAAGTAAAAAAGGAGACTGAAAAAAGAACCAATTCAATTACCTGATTACACAAAACAACAATAAGTGCAGACATTTCATGATAATTATTATAACTTTTAAATTGTATTGTTTTCTCTTTGATTATCGGGTAGTTGTCTTTCAGAAGATGCCATCTCGTGTCATCACAACCTTACAATAGAAGTAGTTAGGCTAATGCATTGTAATGACAGAATCTGCTATTTTGTGATAAGCATACTTAATTCTGCATAAATATTGATATCATATTTGTAAACGCCTTCTTGACTACAAATTGAGTCAATAATAGTTTTAAGCAGGCTATAATGCATGGCTCACGAGCACGACAGCTAACGCTAGCTAGCACTAGGAATCCTTTGGCCAAAACTCAAAGCACAAATAACATTTGAGGTTTAGCAACACTTAATCAACACATTTACATGAACACATTTTGAACAATGGAACAGTTAAAATGTCCTTCGTTAATAGTTCGCCTGCTTTCTGAGTTAAAAAGATGAAAGATGTGCATCCTTGTCCATTGCTGATAATCTGAGCTATCGTTGAGCAGAAACTGTTGTGGCTTTTCTAGAGCCAAAAGCTTCCTCTGTAACTGACACAATACATCCTACTCCAGAGATCGAGTTTTATTTATCATACCTTATCTTGAATATAGTCGTAGAATATTCTCGGTGTCTGCCCTCTTGTCCCCGATATCAGCTCCAGAGGCTCTGCAGCAGCCTCCACACAGTCGCCATCTTTCGCTTCGTGAAGCAGTGAGCTCCGCCACCGCTCCTCAGGGCGGGGCCAGCACCAGAGACTGCTGTTGATCACTATGAACTAAAATAAATGCATAGAAATAATCTCCACACTAAACAATGACATTCACAACAAAAAACAATACTTTAAGTATGAGTAGAATAAAAACTACTAAAATGGGAGGAAAAAATAAGTCGCTTATTTGCTTCAAAATTCTGAGGTTTTAAAAGTTGAATCAACACGTCAGCTACATATTGTATAAATTATCTTACCTGTTCTGAGTATAAATTGATAATTTAAAATGGAGGGCAAAAACCAAAACAACTTTCTTTTGGCTGTATCCATGACTGTAAATATTTGCCGCAGGTCACGTGACATCCTTTTTAAAGCAACAGTGGCGAACCCGTCGAAGATTTATCTGACAGGCTCAACCAAGGTGTTTAGTTTTAAAGAAACAAATTCGTGCAATGTATGATTAACGGAGACGATAAATAAACCATATTCCACCAAACGTGATTGACGTTAGTCGCCTGCATCTCTGAAGGTAACGTTGACGTTGCTAAAGACGCTAACTCACGAACCTGTTCAAAACATGGAGGACGATGAAGATGTTGCAGACAGCTGGGAAGATGCAGCGGACAGCGGGGTAAATCTGTACATTCTGTAGTTCATATTTTAAAGCTTGACGTTGTTTTTGTTTGGATTTGTATCACGTAGTTTGAATAAAGGCATACAATGCAAACAGAGCAAATTTTGCTAACTGCTAACGCTACATGCTAACGACTAGCTAGCTATATAACTTGGATGTGAGTTGTAATGATCCACTGTCCCATAGTCTATGTTGGAAGAGATGAATGATGCATACTGATCTTTTGGTGATTTGTATTCACTTACAGGAGATTGAACGACGATTTGATGCGAAGCTAAAAATAAATCAGGAAACAAAGTAAGGACGTTTCAGTTTGTGTGAAACAAGTTGAACAATCACTTGTATTTCTTCAGCCTTTTTTATTCATTTTGTATATTTTATTATCTGATTTTAATTCTTGCAGGAAGGCTACTTCAAGAAGCTCTCCAATGCGAACTGCCATTGTGATTCAAGATGAATCTCTCCCTGCTGCACCGCCACCACAAATTAGGATTTTGAAGCGTCCTACTAATAATGGCACAGCCAACAACTCTGCTTCCTCTTCACGTCCACAGCAGACAAAAACTTTAGCCCAACGTGAGGCAGAGTATGCTGAAGCTCGAAGGAGGATTTTAGGCAGCGCTTCATCAGAAGAATCACCTCAGGACTCTTCATGCCAAGACAGGTAAAATGGTAGTGCTTTTTGTCAGTCACTTTCAGTTTAACTATTCTCATCAAGTAAAATATAATCTGCTCTTCTAGGCCAGCTCGTTTGACTGTGCAGCAGCAATCAGACCCCGCTCAACCAAACAATCACATAATTCGACAGCCCACTGGTCCAGATGGTACTACAGGGTTTCGAATTTGCCGATAAAGGAACGCTCTAAAAGGAATTGACTGTTTCTGTTATCTGAATATGGATAAGAGGTGTGGTTATTGCAGAATGGACAAACGCAAAGTCTGCGTGTTCACACCTCTTTCTGGCTATAGGCCCTATTCTCTGTGGAGAGATGGATCCACTGACGGATTGGACCCTTCGTGCGCCACTGTGACCTCTTCACACTGTGATAGTTGAGTAAACTAGGAGGTGCCACAGGACCAGAACGGTGCACAGTGCTTTTAAAGACCGAAGAGAAAAGAATGATTTCCCTCAAGACTCAAAGATGAATGGCATGCACATGACCAAAGCAGTCCATGTCCTTTTGTCTAGTTGATTATCATTAACTAGTTTAGTGTCAGCATTGTGAAGACATAAAAAGGAACCTTATGTCGCTGATGTTGGACCTGACATGACTACTCCATGGCTGTAGGGTACCTGATCTAAACTCCAAAAGGAGAAAACTGCCTTGGTTTTGTGAGACATGGGTAATAGCCCAATATAACATATAGGAGGATACGCTGTGCGTTAGTCCTGGCTTCCATAACAAGCAATAATGCACACATGTAATGTTACTTGTTTAGCTTTTTATTGCAAGAATACATTTTAAGAAGACTGGTTATGCCATGATCCTTGTATTTCTTTTTTAAATGCAGTATATCTGATGGACAATATGATCCCTTTAGGCCTGAGTCATTGATAGAACACTGTCTTGTAATGGGAAAGGCAATTGTCTTCAAAGCTGTTTTTAAACATTTGTGGAAAAACACATTTTGTGCACACCTTTAAATGCCTTATGAATAAATACATTCAAAAACACTCTGTCGTAGTTTGAACATACTATTGTGTGTACTAGGTACCCAAAATTGGCTATGGCATCTGCATATCCTTCAATGTTGAACAACTCAACATTCATTGATAACATCACATTGTTGTGTTAATCTTCGTTGAACTGCCCTTTAATAAATATGCCAACTAAAATTGTGTGAAAATGCTTTATTTATACTGGACAGTGGACACATTCTGGTAAACTGATAACCTGTTCTGTCTCTGATTCTTCCTCACCAGTAGTGGGCGCTGTTTGAAAGAGCCAGTCTTCAACTCCGGGAGGTAACGACAGTCTGGAGTTAATGTTAGTTGGTAAAACTTAATGAAATGGCAGAAGACAGCAGTTATGAGTCTATTTTATGCGTAAAACCTGAGGTCCATGTTTATCGCATCCCACCCAGGGCTTCTAATCGTGGATATCGGTAAGATACTTCAGAAAATACTAAAGTGTTGCGATGTCAGTTTCGCTGTCAGCTAGCTACAAGCAGCCTCGTAATAAACAACTGCAACAAGTTTGTTGCTACTATTGCCGCCACATTCTGTCCAATTTTACAACTGGGTTTGCTCGTTACTACTTTCAATAAAAATATAGGACGGAACAGTTTTACATTTGTATTTGATGGTGTCATGTGATCAACAGACGAACTGCTGTGCTGGGGGCCCAGGTGTCATATGTTAATTATCATTGTGGGAAATGAATTGTCTAAATTAACATTATTATTTAAATAGCTTCATACAGCTCCAAAAACGAAGCTTTGTATACCTTTTAATATTGTGTATTTTAATGTGTTTCATTAAAATACACAATGTTTCAGTTTATGAATTAACTTTCTTATGTTATTAGGTTTTGTGAACCACATTTACAACTTAACTTCATGGTGGTAATGTGTAATTATGTTGTTTCTTCAGGGCTGCAGACTGGAAACTAGATGAACCTGCATGGAGTGGCAGGATGAAAATAACAGCCAAGGGCAAAATGGCTATTATCAAACTGGAGGACAAAAACACAGGTACAAGTTATTCTGTTATATTTTTTTGGAAACTCTGAAGATCCAAACAATTACAAATCAGGTTTGAAAAGCTGTATGGCTTTGGAAATTTAACTCGGAACTTCTTGCAAAAGTGTTTGGTTTAAAGTTTGAGTTTGTCACTGTGATGGCTGTCTGATTGTTAATTGGTGGAAAGAATAGGGAAAATAATAGAGATTTTTATACTGCTTGGAGGATTTTACAAAGAAATTAGTTTGAACTTTAAGTTGAAGTTAACTAACTTGGCCCATATTAAAAGAAACAGCATTTGTGCTCTTGTAAATCTCATTTAGCATTTGACAGTGAAATATTCTGTTCCTTATGAATGTAAAGGAGAATATATATTTTTTGTATATTTATGCTATTGACGTTTATGCTACACATGTGTTTTGACAGCCTCATGAACACCATGATTTCTACATATGTCTGAGTTTCCAAGATCACATGAATGCAGCAATACAACCAGTATTCACACAAGCCAGTTATTTCTTGCCGCTAGTATTATTTGAGCTTGTAGCTATATCTTTCAACTGTTTAATTTTCATTGTAAACTTTGCATTTGGTCAACTTTGTGTTTTGAAAATAGGTGAGCTGTTTGCCTTAGCACCAGTTGAGCAGTATCCAGGTGTTGCTGTTGAAGCTGTGACTGATTCAAGCCGATATTTTGTGGTCAGGATAGATGACGGCAATGGTGAGAATGTGTACTAAGCACACTTTCAAATGCAAGCCAAAGGAAGTGAACCAATTGGATTTTTTGTTTTGTTTATATGTTTCAGGGCGTCATGCTTTTATTGGATTGGGTTTTGCTGATCGAGGAGATTCATTTGACTTCAATGTTGCCTTACAAGACCATTTTAAGTAAGACATCTCTTGATTATTAGATTTATTTTAATCAGTGTGTGGTGGTTTAGTGTAGAAATTTGGGGTTTTAACGCCAACCAAAAACCCAGGTTTTTTGACCAATAAAAACTGCCTTTTCATGCATGTGTCATATCAACTGCTTTCAACTTATCTTTCGATCTTATATTTTTTCCGAGGCGTGTTCAGTTTAAACACAGCAGCCAAATAATGCTGTAATTAAGACATGACCATGTTTTCCATGTTCAACCGAATTGTAAATCAGAGTCCTGACTCTCATTCACACTGGGGTATTAAACTCTGGACACCTTTGAACATCGATCTGCATTGTGAAAATGACTATAGATTCATATTGTTGTGTTGAATAATGCCATTTCTTTTAGCACTACTTGATTCTTGTGTGTTGTAAAAGATGGGTGAAACAAGAAGGTGAACTTGCAAAACAAGAAGCATCTGAGATCAATGCACCAAAGCTCGATCTTGGTTTTAAAGAAGGCCAGACGATAAAAATCAGCATTGGGGTGAGCATGAAGTAATTTTGATGCATATAGAATTTTGATGCATAGGTACTCAATAGGTCTCTTCTTGACAGAACATAAAGAAAAAAGAGGCTGGTGCTGCCAAACTAAGGCCAGCGGGTGGAGGCCTCTTGCCACCTCCACCTGGTGCAAAAGTTGGAGGAGGAATCATCCCGCCTCCTGTGCACACAGCTCCAATTGTCCAGACAAACTCGGGTAATGGCACACTTTACAGCTGACGTCACATGCTCAGGGTCAAATGCAGAGGACACGTTTTCCTAGTTCCGGGGACTATATATTCTACCTTAGCCTTAACCAGCATCATTATTTTACAAACCATTGCTTATCATATGCATTTACTGGTAACTGAAGACTATATTGTTGGGGGTTTGGGGGTGGTGCCAAAGGAAATTGTATTTGTGACATCACCTTGATGTGTTCTCTTCAGCCTCTCTTCTAGACCTTGGTTCTCCTGTCTCCAGTGCACCTCAACCCAGTTCAGACCTATGGGGAGATTTCACATCAGCAGGCTCCAAGTAAGACATATCTTTCTGTCATCACATATACTCATCAGTCATCAGTATTGTTTGTTTTATTTCTGACTCCATCAATGTCATCCCCTTCTCCTCAGCTCCAATAAAGACTCTGCTAAAACAGGATGGGTGCAGTTTAGCTGAGCACAAATACATGCACACTCTTGAGTTCCGCACATTCCTAGGACAGGGTGACTGAAGTAACTGGACTAGTATCAAAACACACTGAACACAGTGCTGAGCAAATGTTTTTCTTCTATATGCTTGGCTGGTCAATTCATAGCATGACCTATCCACTTCTAAATGAGTGAAGGGAATCCCTGTCTAGTTTCATTCTCATCTTTGTGTCTTTCATCAAGTAATTATTTTAGTTATTTGTCATGTTTTTTAACTAATTTTCAATCCATTTCCCAATTATATCGAAAACTAAGTTTCTGAAACTCATGAAGATTACCAAATTAAGTATTTTGTAGAGATACTTGCATACAACCTTGTCTACATCAACTTTTACTTTTCCCAAATGTTGTTGAACAATCAATCAAGTGCCTTTTAAGATAGCTCTTAAGTAAATTAAAAATGTTTTTCTTGTAAATAAACTTTCATTAAACAGTTGTTTGCTGTGTATTGCTTTGTGTTTCACTCATATACACATAACAATTGCCACAGGAGTTTGATCCCACTATTGTATTGCATTGCACACATTTGTTGAAGACTGGAGAGGGGTCCAAATCTATAGATCCATGGTCCAAACGCGTTGCCATCTCCCTATAGGAATAATGTATTGTTATTTAATATGCTCTTTTTCTCTGTTCTTCACACGAAAAGATATTTTTAGGTATTCACTTATTGCACTGTCATACGGTGCTCCAACAACACCCGCATTTCTCCTTCACCTTGTTGGATATCATTCGACTAACACTATTGTTAGCTGTAAACGTTTATTTTTTATTTTTTATTTATATTATCCAGCCTTTATCGCTATTGCATCTTGTAAGTTAAATGTTGGTAGCCGCACTTGGGGAGTCGAGTCTGTCCATCGCAGATCCTCCTGAGAACTGGAGCTGCAGTGTTTGAATCTGAAGTCCCTCCCCGGAAAACAACAACATGGGGATCTCAGTCTCTCCATACAGAACTATAATGCTGATATCTCAACTTTGCTCTAGTCATTGAAATATACAAACCTGCTGTGATTGATGCAAGAGAGACACGCCTTCTACGTCGCCGTAACTTGGTGAGCTTGGAAAACGAGAGGAAGTTAGTCATTACTCTGCGTTTGCCACGTTTGTTTATACGTCCATAGGTTAAAAATCTCGGCTTCTTTTTGGGAAATTAGGATGGTAATGTAACACAATAAAAATGGGGATTAAGTAAAGACGTGTACGCATGCACATTTAAGAACGTATGTGTCTATCTTTGCTGTGAATGATGCTATGCTAGCACAAGCCTGGACTTCTCCATCCTCTTCCAACGCCTCCACTCCCTGACGCACAGTGAAATGTTGGGTACGTCATTATAACATGGATAAAACTCACAGACAAGATGCTTGCCCTGGTGTGGATGCTGTTTTCAACACCGTGGCCGGCATATGTAGAAATGTGTCAACTTAGAATGATGATGTGTTCCTGTATAGAGCAACAAGTGTGAGAAGTTTCCGCACTAAAATGCCTTTGCTTACGTCCTACTTCTGTTCACTGCTGCTGACTCAGTAGCCATGGTACTACTGAAACACCATGGTTCTGTACCACTTGCAATTTGCTTTTGTGTGTTTGCGTTTGCCTAGTTGCCTACCCTTTTAAATCAATGTTGCATTCCATGGCTATAATAGACTAGTTATAACGTAACAATTTTATCATAAAGGATGTCAAACAAAATAAATACAGCGATTTATGTTCATTGATTCTCAAAGTTACCTTCAAGTCCAATAATATATATGAATAATATGTTGCCACAGTATGACCTTACAAGATTATTAATTTATTGAAATAATTAAATCAGTTGAAACATTGAAACTGTAGTGCAATGAGTGCACAACTTGTTTCACATGGAGCTGTTTCCCTTCAGTGCCAACACTGCATTAACACTGATTTTGCAATTAAAATGAATTATTGTTTGTTTGAACTATGAATTTTAATGTTCTTAAAATGTACTTAATATGCATTTATATATTTGAAATTAATCTAAAGTAATTATTTGTAGTGCCACCAACTATTAATCTACTAGAATGATCACCACAACCAGTGGTGCTTGTCCCACAGTTTGGGAAGCACTGATCTAGACACCCCCACTCCCTCGTCCCATGAGCCGTGTGTGCCACTTCTACACAGCTAGTGAGAGTGAGCAGACTGGAGAAGGCTGTGCGTCTTAAAACCTGCTAATCCTGCTGCTGTCCTAATCTGTGTCTTTCTGGACGAGGAGGCAACTGGAAGACACGCGCCCCTTTCACTTTACGTATTGAGGCACCAGCTGCATTCAAAGCAATGGGAACTGAAATTATATGTCATTTACATTGAATAAGCAACACTGTAAACTTTTGAATAACTGGTCTTACTTGGACTTAATCCTTCTCTGGGGGATTTGTCTGTCTGCTGGCGTTGCAATGAGCACCATGGAAAACTCGGCTACTCCAGACACCGACTCTAACAAACTGGAGTGTGTCATTCAGGTGAGCTGACCTGGATCTGTTTGTAATCTGTGCCTTTTGCATCACAGGTGTCTTTGTGTATTGTGTGCGTAATACTTTTCATTGTGATGTGACTGCCATTGTTGTGTGGTATTCAGTAGAAGTGAGGGGTTTATAACATGGAATTGGTTTTGCTGTTTGAATGCCATCATTATCTCAAAGTAATGTCTAGAATCAGTTGCGTTCTGGGTTATAACACTTTTTTGTATGCAGAAACTGGAAGAAAGTGTTTTGTCTGAGGAGAAGCTGACTGTAAGGGGCCCTTCACCAGATGCCCCTCCAACAGGTCTTCCGGCTAGAGTCCGAGAAATTGTTACCAAGAACCTCAGCGATAATTGTTTGTGAATTATTTACAATAATTTCAAACACACAACACATTAATTTCACTATATATCTAATTGTTTTATTCCCTTACAGCAGCAGGGCCCATGTCGTCAGTCATATCCCTGCAGGAGGAGAACCATGTGCTTCAGGGAGAACTGTCCAAACTGGAGGATCTTCTGGCTCACAGCAGAGCCGACCGGGATGAACTCGCCATCAAGTATAGTGCCATCAGTGAGAGGGTGAGGATTTTTAAAAATGGTGGCATGTAAAACTTTTCAAGTGTTATTTCAATGCCTCTCCCTGTGAAAGTGCTTTAAACACAGTATCGTTTGCTACTCTTTTTGTGCTGAGTCTTTGTCTGAGATTTGTTGGTTTCCACGGTGATATGAAGTGGAATGGAACTGAAGTGGACGGTTGTCATAGCATCTGTCTCCCATGGTGATCGTAAACAGGGGCTTCAAAGGGGGGCTCACCAAACACACACACATCACAGAATCAGCTTCAGTGTTAACTCATGAACATTTGGTTTCTGACACTATCCATTGGTTTCAGAACCATCTGTGGATAA
>JAPMNZ010950265.1:0-14661 GCA_029875035.1 Pomatoschistus microps | reverse complement strand
AGTAACTGCAGAACAATACGTGCTTCACGCCAGAGTCTCCAAAACACCAGATAAGTCTCCAATAACACCAGAAAAAGTCGCTAGATTTGTATATAGGGGTCTGAAAAGTCGCTAAATCTAGCGACAAAGTCGCTAAGTTGGCAACACTGCCCACAACATGGATGTTGCAACGATGACAGCAAAGAGGAGCACGGTGCGGAGCCCAGGCCATTAACAAGTGATTTTCACGCAGCACTAAGCCCATTTTTTTTCAAGAAAATGTACAATTTTGATTATAAAATTTCAAAAGGCTATAACTTTAAAGTGGTTTGAGATTAAGCCATATCGTAAATGCGAAATGTCTTCAGTATGAACCAAACTTTGGGATGGATGTTGATTCATCATCTAACTTGCATATTGTGACGTCATCAAGGGATTTTTTTCTGAGGCATCTGACCTCGACACCCCCTGACAAATTCCTGGCGGAAACACTGTCACCCATAAAAAAGTTAAATTTGTCTACATATTTAAGACATACCACTTCAAACACAATGTTCTGCGCAAATCTGAAGTGCCATTTTTCCTCTTTCGTGGTGACCTTGAATTTATGGTCTCTGATTTGAATGTGTAGTGGCTCTGCCGAATAATAAAGATTAATGCTCGGATTATGCCCCTGCCATGGCTAGTGAGACACATGAGAGGATCCTCAATTGGAGAGAGACCATGCTATAATTGATCCAATGCTTTCTATTAAGTGGCCGAAAAACCTTAGACAATGTGATAGAAGACATGTGCGAGAAATACAACTCTGTATAAGAGTAAACCAGAAAGCTTGTCAATGGGGTAGGAAAGATTGTTGATGTACACCAGGAATATTTAGGTTTGCTTTTTCAGGTAAAGAGTAAGGGGAATACAGCACAGCCGGGTATTCGACAGGTAGGAAAGGTTAGGAGATATGGAGGGGAGGTCAGTCGACATTAACGTTGTGTCCATTAAACGACAACATTTCCTTTTCCAGATCATAAATGTCTGTTTATTATTGGTATGTCAATATGAGTTGAATGTGAGTTGAGACTTTGTAGCCATTGTTCTGGTTACAATGGACGTGAGCGTATGGAACGCACAAAATATACGCCAGATCAGGAGGTGGTGTAAATGTGTACCCTCATTTCAACCTACATTACAACAAGCATGAAATGCAAGATTTGGGCAATAAACATGTTCCCACTCTGGCAAATGTATAAGCTGCGTTTTCATTGAGCATCATGTTTCGAAATTTGAATTTAGAAAAAAAATAGAAAAACTCTAATGGAAACACGCACATTTTGAATAAATCACAAAGCTTGATGAGGACCCTCTTCTGTTTCTTCATTTTTAAATCTGAGTTGTATGTGTATTATTTTCATCTGTATTTTTTTTTTTTTTAAATGTGAAATGTGAAATGTGTGACCCGCCCTGAACTGCGAAAATACGCATGGCTATTGGTTTTGCCTCATTCAAAGCAATGCATTTTGTTTTGTACATTAAGCCCCATACACGCACCGATGGTCTCACTCAAAACTGTCTCAACCACTGCCCTGTACATCAGAGAGAGGATGGCAATGCGCTTATAGGAACACGCTCATGCTCTTTGGGCAGTGCAGCAGGAGAGGTCCCACCACAAAACTCTTCACATTTCTCTGTGAAATCACGGACACTTCCCAAAAGCGTCTACGCATCCTTTCTCTCTCACAGAGATCGCTCCATTGCATTCACAAGAAGATTACGCAGATGCTTTACCCGGTTAATGATGAGCCACCGCTGAAATATTAAGATTCTTTCATTCATTCATTCATTCATTCATTCACTTTTAAACAACATTATAAAATAAAACTCAATATAAACTCAATGTGTGTCACTAACAGGCCTTTTGAGGCTTCCAACTAGACCTAATGGCCAGCTTCCTGCTGACCTGTCGTAAAAACGGGACATGAAACAGGCGGTTTCTAATTATTTCTAGGCATATAACTTTCATAAATACGCTGGTTTTCACCATTGCATTTATCAACTACCGCAGGTGCGTACGCTCAAATCTGTGCGTACCTCACACTTTCATAAATCCAGCGATGGATCATGCGTAATTGGAATCTACACCAAAAATATCACCATAAATGAAGGCCATTGTTCTGGATTTATTTCCAAAATAGAATGTTGTTAGTAATTCTGATACTGTTTTCATGTATATTACCCACATTTAAATCCATATTTAATAGTTTGTGTGTGTGCACAAAGATTTCAGCCATCGCGAATTACATGCTTTACAGTATTTTAAACTTGTACTCAGAGCACCTTCTGGCAAAAGTCACTTAACTTAAAGCACACAATGATTTTTTGTGCAGCAGAGTCCCAAAGCAGTATTGACAAAAGCTGCTCGGTGTTGCTTTGAATGAAGTGGTGTGAATGAGAGAAAGTATTTGAAGCACTGATAGTATGTGACCACATTACATCAGACGGTGGAACAGAGTTCTTGGCAGAGACATGGTCAGAATGCAGAAATAAGAAGGTTTCAAATAAGGCCGCACATCCCAGGAGCCTGGTCTGGCGTGCTCGATTCAAAAAGAGTGCAAAACGTGAAAAACAGAGAAACCCGAAGCTATGTTGCTCCCCAGTGTCTTTTATTTACAGACCACGAAGTAACGTTTTAGACAGAGGTCCTTCATCAGTATGAGCTCTCCTGTTTGAGTCTTGAACCCGCTGACAGTTTTGGATAAAACACTATTACAGCCCTTTGTAATAGTAATATTACCCATAATGAATGAATGAAATCTTTACTGGTCCCACAGAGGGGTTTGATAGATGTCTGCTATAAACCAATGTTTGGGATCCTTATGATGTTGAAAAATTACACATTTTTTGTTGGACAGGCACTTTTCTCCACCTGCAATAGGTACATTCAATGTTTATGTTTGACCTTGCAACATAATAGATGTTGGGCATATAGAAAGGCAGACTTTGGTCCAATAGAATCTCTTGTAAAATTAAAAAAATACCAGCCAATACTGCAGTCTGTAAATCAAAGACAAACAGCCTGTCTCTGCTCCATTAACACGGAGTAAGAGTGCGTATCCATGGTGATGTGCAGCGAGTGGGTACAATTCCCTTGCCGTTTTTTACTATGAAATTAAGCTCATTAATGTGTGGAGGCTAAACGCACTATCCCCATGTGTTAACAAAGTCACCTCCAAGCTGCTCTCCTCTCTTTGTCCTGTCATTGCACTGTGACCCTCTCCGAAATAAATGCTCTATATAGAAACGGCCCATTGGCCAAGATCCACAGATCTAACAATGGGAGTTTTAGTGGATTATTACTTAATGATGACCTGTCAACCTCCTTCCTTTGATCAACCAAAGACACTCACAACAGCTGAACTCTGGCAGAGATGAAAAAGATGTTGTTTTGGGTCAAACAGAAAAATAGAATTGGCTGCAGAATATCATGCTGAAATTGGAACAGTGATGCAGACTGTTGAAGACAAACCTGTGCTGAACATAAGAAACACTGATTGAGCCTTTTCAAACAATCAGGCTATTTTTAGTGCAGTGCATCATGTCTTTAATGTTATAGCGAGGATATGAACAACGGAAAATCAATATTACCAGCTAATAGTCAGTATAGAGGTCTAAGCACACAGATCGCACAGCGGTACACTACAGACAGTCGATGTGTTTGGAGAGTGAAAGCTTTTCTGCTTCACATTGCCAATATCCACTATATTCACTGCTGAAATGAATGGTGCTCACACATCACAGTACTATATGGCATTGCTGAAACCACAACAAGACATCCTTGAACAGACTTAACATCTAAAAAAAGGAATGAAATGCACAGCCCTACAACAGAATGCGACAAACTGTTTGCTGTTTCGACATAGTGACTCCCACTGTGCAACAAAATCTCCCTTTCAAATGGATAAGAAACAGAAATGGATTCATTTGATAAGAGAAAAACAGCTTTCTACAACACAGGATCTATTGGAAAACTCCTTGATCCAAACTGCTTTAGTGACATTATTTAGTATCATCTTTCAGACAAAATGTCTGCATGATCGACTCAATCGTTGTTCTTTTTCAAGATTCAGGAATTCATTTTCCATTTGCAGTAAAACCACATGGGAAAACATGTGCAAGATTACCCCAGTGTGCACCAGGTCATGGTTAGGTTTTGGTTGACAGTTGGCATAATAAACAAACTCGCTGAACCATCTATGGAACCTTCTTTACCTAATTTTCTTCTGCAATATATATATTTTTGTTATGACCATAAAGATTCACCTGCACTTTCTTGAGAATACATCATGCAGAACGGACCTTTCAAAGATTTCAAAAATATCTAACTTTTCTATTTTGGTCCATTGACTCTTGTTTCATCAATCAATTAAATTAATTTTAATTTTACTTTGACGCGGCAAACTTCGTTGCCGTCTGTGACAATGAAAATATAATATTTAATTTCAAATTACACAGTATTGTCAGTAATTTTATCCAGATAATTAAATTGCTGATGCATGCATATAAACTCTCTATAGTGGTGACCTTTACGTAGGTTGAGTGTTACAGTATAATGATAAACCCGCCGACCTGAAAGCTTTGCAATCGATGAACTCTCAATCATTTACAATAGGCAAACAACTGACTGTGTAACAATTTTGATTCCAAAACTTTTGTTCTGCTTTGTTCTTCCCCATTTGGACTCCATGAAGACTCCCTTGCCCCTCCTCACTGTGAATAGTGGGATACATTAATAGGCTAATCTCCAGTGCACATCTCCCAGGGACCTGCTTTGGAACACCACTAAGAAGTCCTATGCTTTCCCTCTTGGGGCTTTTGCAGGTGTGCTAATCTGATATTGGCGCTGTCTAAAGCACTTATACTCAGGAGCGATGACTTGCGAGATGAATTAGATGCGTCCACCCCTCCTCTTTATGTGACACGGCCTCTATACCAATGCCATTGCTCAGCTCTCCAATCATGCAGACACTGGACACTGCTTTAGAGTCCAGCCAGGCCTGTCCCAGCATGAGGTTGACCCATCAGTCTGCCATGTGGTACAGCAGCCAATCTAGGAGCATGATGAATGGCAACGCTGAAATATTGTTCCTGTTAGAGGGCATTTCAGATACGAGATATGATAGGGGCCACCACACAGCAGCAGACTGCGGTGGGTATTCACAGCATGTACAGAGAGGATACAGTGCCACCAATTAATGTTTGTCTGTGCCAATAAGCAGAAAGCAAGTGGCCTAACAAATAATAGCGAGCCGATGTCACAGCAGTACCCCTGGGAACACAAGGGAGGCTGCGAGGTATTAGGTGAGGATGAACCAAATAGTGAGGACAATTAGTCTGTAGGGCCCTCAGGGAATCATCTCCTGGACACACAGAGGGGAGTATTTTGGGTAGAAGAACTCTCCACTATCCAGAGGTAGCAAAAAAGTTTAATTGCTTGTTTGAGTGTTTTCATTTAATATTAATTTTGTATTAGTATATTTGAATAATATTACAAAGAAAGCACAACACTTTAGAAAAGCAGGTTAAATTAAATGTGTTTTCTACATTAACCAATGAGTTAGGTTATAATTTCATCTCTCACTGCTGTTTTGCTATACTGCTCTAAAATTATGTCAAATCTCACTATTGATTTTAATATACTTATTATATAAAAAAAACAAATACTGGTTGATTTCTTTTCAAGCCATTATGTTTAGTCTTAATACACATTGTAAAGCAATAAAAGGGCAATTAATTTGGAGACTTGAAAGTATTCTTACGGAAAGGGTTGATTCCTGCAGTCACCCTCTCC
Organism: Pomatoschistus microps; assembly: GCA_029875035.1. Classification (NCBI taxonomy): domain Eukaryota; kingdom Metazoa; phylum Chordata; class Actinopteri; order Gobiiformes; family Gobiidae; genus Pomatoschistus; species Pomatoschistus microps. Next base: position 8,843 of record JAPMNZ010950265.1, on the reverse strand, counting down.
CCTCTCCTCTCTGCACGTCTGGCCCAGCTCTGCAGTTCTGTGTAAACAGCTCCATCTGGAGAACCAGTTAACAGCAGAGGGTGCCAAAGTCTTTTCCCTTTTTGATTTCCCATTCACATTGGTTCAGACTAAAACCTTTCTATTTTAGTACAAGACAATCTTTCTTTACCACAATAATAAGAAAAAGAGAGTTGATTGTGAAAATGATCACCTTAATATGAGAGTATCTGCATTTAACCTCCTGGAGATTTGAATATCACAACTACAATGTAGGTACACGATTTTGCATAACATGTAGAATTCTTTATTTTTCAATTTCACAGTTTCGTTCATATTACGTATGCGACATTTCGTGCCTTTTTTACAGAAACTTAGGGAACTCAATTTGCACCAAATGGAAACACGATACACATAATTGGGTTAGCTTTGCGGCTGCTCTCTACTTTTCCTGCATATTACTTCCTTTTCAATTCAAACTAATTTCACAGCAATATTTAAATGAGAAGTGCCCAGGGTCACACAGACAAAAGGCACCTGTTATGCACACACGATGATACACCATCTATTCCTGATAATTAAGGCTCAGTGCAGGAAAAAAAGTAACACAGTCAGAGGTAACGGAGCCGTGTCGAGTGTTGTAGAGATAACAGGCGGTCCCATTAGGATAACTACTGTTTTTAAATGGGGCTCTTAAGACATTCAAGTTGAGAATAATATATGAGCCTAATACGCACACATTTAAAGCAGTGAACACATGGGTGTGACATAAAGACACTTTTTCTACAGTCAACAATCTGAAACAAAAATTGTATGCCATCTCACAAAAAATGTACACCAGTAAAAGATAATAATAATAATTTTAAAAAAACATATTTACTAGACTGTCCCACCTTTGTGCTGCTGCTGCATCTGTTCAGGTGAGCAACATTAGCTCTTGTCATCCTGGGACCCCCGCTCACGAAGCCGACAAGAAGTTCATTCTGTCTCTTACAATGAGCATCGCACTGACATTTACACTACAGGGAGCGCCTCGAACACTGACGGCGAGGAAAGTCAGCTTCATGCAAACTTATCTAGGATACCACAAACACAGCATGATACACACAAATCTATAGTTTTTGCTGCCAAATGGTGTTGCAGAGGAGAAGCTTGGCTGGGCCCACGAGTGACAGATGTCTGGTATGTCTGAGAAGAATGAGCCAAAAGATTATTACTGTACCTTTCATCGTAATACAGAAACATGGATTGTATGATGGTTTAATGATGGCAAATAACAAGCAAGCAATGAAATGGGATAAACGTTGCACATTTCATCGTAAAGTGGGGGGGGACTGCAAAACTAAACAATGAAAATAAAACAACTGTTTTATATAGTGCTTTTTTAGACACTCAAACTCCATACATGGCAGTGATAAACTGCCCTTGGGCACACTGACAAAAGCAATGAAACCAGTATGTGCCATTGGCCTCTCCACTCTCACACACACGACTCATTCTAGGAACTACTAGAGGTGTAGTGTCTTGCCTAGGCACACAACAGTTTTGCACATACTGTGGAACCTGGTGTCCCCAGAGGTCTCCCATCACAGTGCTAGCAAAGCTAAGCAGGTGCTTCAAAGGACTGACTCGATCTGGCTTTGACATTCAGGTATGGCCATAAAACACAAAACCAGCTACACTGTCTCCTGTCCTTGTTCAAGGTAAGTGAGAGCATTGTGTAACGTGCGTTGTGTAACTCTTCTCCATAATTAAGACATAAGGACAAATTCATGATTTATGAAGTATAATATTCAATACCTGCCACAAAATATTGAGTATGTCCGAGCTGCAGTTCACTAATCCAACTCATCAATGGGTTTAATGAAGGGGTACCAAACTTTCAAGTCTCAAAAAAGTAAACACCGGGAATATTCATGGGAATGACCAAAAAAGTGTGACTTCTACAAACCTGGCCACCATTGCTTCTAAATTCCAGACAATTTTGGGAATAAACTTAAATATTTGCTTGTAAACCATATTCATCATCAGTGTTACATCCGGCATTGCCTACAGTGATGGCCAGTCAAATTGGATTATGCTGAGGTGGCTCGGGGGCTCTATGCAGCTGCTGCTGTTTGATATGGGGTTTAGGTGCACTGCAGCTGTTAACTTGGACTGACTTAAAAAAGACAAACATGACACATTCATATTTGATGTTACTACGGACGCTTACAACTCAAGTCACAGGTCTGACAAAAGCGCTATGAAGTAAGGAGTGATTATGTGCTGCTGACACTCCAGTCTGTGTGGTTATTCAGGAACACTATTCAAATCAGGTTTATGGTAATCACAATCCAAACAAGGATTTTAAAAGTTGGATCTGACAGTTGCTGCACCCATGTTTTGCTTCTTGTTTCCATTTCTTCAGATAAAAAAAGAATTAAAAAACCGGGGGGAAAGCTGAGAATAGTATACCTGATGTTCATATATATAAAATAATGATACTAAAAGGTTTGAATGTGGAATCTAATGAATCATTGTTGCAATTAAGTATACAGCTATACAGTATACAGCAGTAACCTGTTGTAGAAAATACAATATACCTTTGACTGAATTGATCATACATCACAAATGGGCAAAGGCAAAGGGCAGTTTTTGTGAATGAATCAAGTCATGAGAAACAGCTGTAGAGGTCACATGACCAAGCTACATGCCAAAATGAAGCTCAAAGTTAAATACTTCCTGGTCCCTGTGAATATACATATTTACCTTTTCCCTTAAAAGATTGCAACCCCGTGCAGGCGTCCTCCTCATGTTGTAACAATCAATGATGATGGTTAGTTCATGTTTTTACCGTTGTTACCGTTAGGCCCTGTGTGTTAGGTGGACCAAATGGTGTAGGCATAAAACTCCACCGTTAGCGGTTGGGGTTAGGTCAAGTCAAAATCTATTGTGAGTTGACATAGCTATGGAAACGTCGACATCTTCCATGCCAATTTCCTGTATGAAAGCAAAGAGGCTTTCAGATGCTTTTGACCACAGAGATTTTCAAATGTTTCTCTGGAGTAGTGACCCAACAACCCTGTGCTGCTCTGCTACAAACAGGTGTATTTTATCCAGGTCGAACTAAGTGTACTTTGTGGAGAGAATAAATGTTCGTATAGTTCGTATAGTCTGCAGAATCCCTCTAAAGTCCCTCTTCTTCATAACTACGTTGATGCATTGCCATAGAAACAAGTAACATCTGAGTGCGGGCTTTTAGGTGAGAGCAGAAAAACCGCAGAAATGGATCAGGTGCATTTTAAAAGGTTAGGTCAACTCAAGGGTTGCTGAAATGACTGGCATCAGTGTTTGAACTTTTACTGGCAGCGAAAAGTTAAATGTTTACACATCGACCACCACATTTTGATACTTTCTGTAACAACACTAGATCATAGAACAAGCAAAAAACTCAACTGATCTTCTCCATGTATTCTGGCAATACAAGACAAACAAAGCGTGTGGAGAACAGCGGGCAACATAGAGATTTAATATGAGCACAAGTCGCCCACTGAGGGCAATTAAATGGATAGAAACTTTGTGATGTTGGATCAAAACACTTCAGCCACTATGAATATTACATAATTTCTTGTTATTTTGAGCTGCATCATTTGCATATTGCTCGATCCTTATAGGCATCCGCACATGAAACTTCAATTAACACTGTGAGTATATCCCTGCATGCCACTGATAAAGCTGTGCTGTGATATGGATCAGAAGGTCATTCAAGTCCATTGGATCGATAATTGCAGATGTTGCGCAACTCACAAGCACCAATTGAGAAATGGCTTTTCTATCCATGCCCCACAGACAAAAAAAAGAAAGTCTGCAGGGTTTCATAACTCCAGATAAGAGATAAGGTGTTCAGAGGAATTGCAAATCCAGAACAGGAACATTCATAGAAAAAACAATGTTTGGTGCATGGGGTATAATTTACATATGCAAGGATAAAGCTAAATCATCCACTGCAATGCAGATAGATGATTGAATCCCTGCTTTCTGTAGGAAATCAATTAGTCAGATGCAGACATGTTAGAACTTTCTGAAAAATTTGTCTGTTTTATGACTTCAGTACAGAAAACAGTAGGATTTATTGCAGGTGTTGCTGTATCTCATTGACCTTTAAGAGTAAAAGCCAATAATGAGGCCAGCTATAAAGTTAAGGTCAAGACATCTTTATTTCATGGGAATAACTGGCTGTTTAAATATGGCAACCAGATAAAACATACAATTGAAATCTTGGTGAACACAATAGTAGCGTGTTAGGATATGACATAGATACATGCTCCATTTGAAGCTCTACTTCTTGACTTTAACCAAAGCTGTGAGAATTACAGACTTGTATAGAGGTATGAAAAGGTAATTGACCTGAAGCTGTAAATTGTTAAAACGTCTCTCTGGTATCACAGTATTGTCAGGCTGTGACCTGTTCTCCCTTGGAAAAAGCTTCCATCTCTCCATGAAAACGCATTTTCGACAGCTGGTTCATAGCAACTTTGCATTGCAATAAGCTACATATGCTAGATGAGATAATAGCCTCTTTATTATCTCATTTGCTCATATACATAAATGGAAATGTCATTATGGAAAGAGGATTATAGCTCATCGCTTTAAGTAGTAAGTGAGTGTGTACTGGAACTTGTAATTTGTAAAAACCACTACTGCAATTTTTGGACATAAATCCTTAGAATCTTGGCTGCTGTCTCCGAGAAAATTTGGACAAGCACTTGAGCTTTTTATCCATGTGCAACCCCCATTCTAATCACTTTGTTCACTGCAGAATTGTGAATTACAGGAGATTAAGTGTCACTTATGGTTGCATCCTTTTAGTCTTTATGGCATTTCATGATTGTGTATTTATTGATATGTCATTGTTATTATAATGATGATGACTATTATTCTTATTATTTTATTACAATCACTATTAAATCACACTATCAAAAATATATCAAATATCCTTGCACCAAGATGAAATATGTTTTTTCCTTCCCCCATCACCAAATGGTCTCACAGCAAGTGTCCTGCCTTGGATAACCTCATCCTGATTGCAGCTGCTGATCAACCAGCGTGAAGTCAAGTACTTTGCTCAAAGGCACCCAGGTAAGAACAACTGCTCTACATATCCAAGCTATTAAAACACGGCACAAAGGTGAAATCTGCAGAGTCAAAAGTCAGCTCCCAAACTTTTACCATCTGCTGCGAAACAAGAGTAAGAGTAAAGTGTGACCCATATGAAAGATGTTGCTGGAGAATTAGTGCTGAGTAGCATCTGTTGGCTGGGAAAACGCTCTGGGTCCTTCAAATGACATGACAAATTACACTGGGCAGTTTACATTTAATTATACACTACAGCGAGAAGGAGCACATATAGAAATACTGTTTTGCATCTTGACCAGAGAATAGTGTATCTATTTTCTTGTAATTTCTGCAATACTACACTGTAACAAATTTCAGTAAAATTACAATGCAATTTCAACATTGTAATTTTGAAATTACAACTTACAAAATAGTTGACTAAAGATCAACTATTTTCTTGAATATGAAGATGTTAAAAAATAATTGAAACGTTGAGTTCATTAGAGGAAAACAAAATTAAACGTTTAGTTCTTTCTTTGTTGTATGTGAATTCACAAATCAAAGGCATAATGTGATTCAGTGAAACAGTCTTTAACCGTTAAAATTAGCAACGGTAAGTTGAGAAAACGGTAAATCCTTGGAACCACATTTGCCAGCTTTTTACTTTTAAGGAAATTCTTAACAGTGTAGTTTAGAATGATTACAGAAAGGTAGATATATTATCTGTAAAGTGTTTGGATTTTCTTGTGCCAAATTGTCCAAAGGACTTTCAGAAATGTAATAACCAAATTACACATTTAAATTAGGTCAGTGCATATGCATCAATGTTTCAACAATAGCTGCAGAATACATTGTGTAAAACAGCTGCATTTCATTTGCTGTCTACAGGCAGGTAAAAACATTAACCACTGAATTAGACGACAATTAGTTGCCAAGACGATGCAGTAGAGCATAATAAACAGCTGCGAGTGATGACTGTTTGTGTGATTATTTTCTGTTAAGAAGGGCAAGTGATTATAAGGCAATTTTCCTCTCACTCTTCATGTTCATATGCATTTATCAAATAAATATATGTGTGAATATGCATGGATGAATAGAATACACAAATTCAAATAGTGCACCTGTTGCTGTGTCAAAATGTTGCTGAATTATGTATAGAGATCATACTCTTGTAAATGAGTGCAATTAACCATCTATTATGAAGGTACCTATCAACGTTGTCCTGTTTTTAAGGGTGTGTATATGTTGTTCCGTACTCAGAGCATCGGAGTTAGATACAAGTGATATAAATACTGTGCTGTGGTAAGTAGTGTGCTGAACGCAAGGATAAATTTGCTGGAAGTCACAGCTGCAGTGTTTGCACAGAGAAGCACATTCACTCAGCGGTTGTTGGTGGCTGTGACAGATCAAGGCACTGATGCTCAGAGGAGAAATAGGCCAGACCCATACGATGATACATCTTTCTTTATCTTTTTATTCATCTTAAAAGTCATAAAAGTTCACAGAGGAGCTCGAACACTCCCAGACACAGATGTCGTGACTTATGTGTGCACATTTTTCACATCTGATGCCCTTCTCTTAATCCAACCCGGTTTGATTATTTATGGGGAGATATGGGGAAGCGTCATCAAGCTGCTTTGAGCAAATGTTACAAGTTGTTATGTGCATAAAGACAAGATGGGCACACAACTGTTCAGAACATTCTTAAACATTTGTCATGTGAGATCAATAAAGTTTTTCTATCTTATTTTATTTCTCACGTAGATTGTGCAAGGCAAGAAAACATTAAAATACTCTGTGTGTAAGAATGCTTTATATTTAGACTTTATATTAATCTCTGTAGAGGAACTTCAGGTGCCCAGTGCCAGTGTAGCCTAAAGAGATCTTAAAACAAACTGAAAATTTAAACAAAAAGGAAAGTGCAAAAAAGAAAACGTAACATTACATTGCCCTATGCATTGTCAAATGAATCCCATGAAAAAAGTGCAGAAATATAGATTATTGTTGCTACTGCTGCATTGTGGGGCCAATAGACAGTTACAGCAGCTACCCACACTTGCTGCTCAGATTTGGGTCATATGAATATGTCCAGGTGCCAGGGTCCTTCCCCCAGGACGTGCTGCAGCCAGTATCTAGACCAAGGTTAGGTATGGTGGCCCAGAGGGTAGAATGGGACATTAATTTTTAATGTAAACTAAACCATGTCTCACAGTGAGCATGGGGGGATGAGTGTGGCCTCCCTGACTCCACACACCGGACCTAATTGTTGTGTCAAAAAGGTTCCCCCTCCCCAATATACAAATGATCCTGTAGGTTAGAACATTTCAATTTAAGAGGGTGCATTAGTATCCAGGGATTTATTTCATTTGTGAAATTATACTCGGTGCAAGTTCAGCATTGATGTTTTTTGAACATCCCACTTTAACAACAGCATTTACTGATTAAATGCGCAATAATCATTCCTGGCTTTATAATAGAGATGAACAGTGAATTAGACATCAACTGTTGAAGGGTGGAATAAAGCAATGTAGTGGTCTCTTATAATGAGGAATTTCACTAATGCATAATTTAAAAATGTATGAACAGGTTAAAAGTAAATAAACAAACAATGCCACAAAACAAGCGGATCAGGATGGAGATCACTAAAAAGCTAGGGTGTCCAGCCTTTTGATTTTGTATATAGTTTTGTGAACAAATCCACAACATCTTCCTGCGTCTCATTAGAAAATATTTTGAAATAGCTCTGTCCATTACAAGATCTTGCTTTTCTTATAGTAGAACCATCCATCTATACTTGGATGTTACCATCTCCTCCATAATCACCGAAGCGGCTTAGAACTAGAAAGTGAAGGTTGTAAATCTCCAAACAGTTATTACATTTAACCAATAAAGCTTCAACAGAAACATTATTATCATTCAGAAGCAGCTTGGATCTTGCCCATATTTGATGGAGCATCTGGTATCGTTGCTGTGGGAGTCTTCAAAATGTCCTACTCTTAAAAGACTTTTGTAATGAGGTTTATTGATACATTTTTAAAGTAGCAGAGTTGGTTCCAGGGCACTAACATGTAAAAAAAAACAATTAAATAATGGTTTAAGGTGTAACCATGGCAAATTTGTATTTGCACTTTGGCAAACCACTGTATATTCTTTCAGAAACATTGAAGCAATAACAACTTATTACAGTCACGACACCATTGCTCATTGCAGTTGCCGCACACTGCCCTCTGTGTTCACATAACACGGTTACACAGATGCTATTTGACCAGTTAAACTGACCTATATAGAAAACACCAATATATATTAATGTGTCCTACTCCATTTCTAATATATATTAATGTCGGCTTCATAACTTTGCATGTGGCATTGAATCTAATCAGCATTCTTTAGGCATTAATGGGAGCTCAAGTTAATTATTCATCATCCTTTTAGCAATTGATACGCACTGCTCCAAAGCGCTGAGTAATTTTGTTTTCTGTTTTTATTCTTTTACAGTGTGTGGAAATTAGGAAATTGAGAAGAGGAGAGCAGCGCAGAATTAAGCCGTTTTATTATGCCTTCTTGATAGCTGGAGTCGAGTGCGTAGTGTACGGCAGTAGTCTTCAAACTTTTTAGAGCCATGGAGCAGTTTAACGTCAGACAATATTTTCACGCCCGGCAGACCCCTTTCTTTTCATTCAATATAAACTTTAAGCCTTTCAAATATTCTTCTATTGGCAGTTGGCACTTTTTTTTTTTTCAAGTGAACT
>JAPMNZ010950264.1:0-10060 GCA_029875035.1 Pomatoschistus microps | reverse complement strand
TAGCTCCAACCAGCCTTCTCTGGGGTATACAGTATATGCATTCCTGTATAATTGTGAACTTGTTAGTCTGCTATTTATCTTTAATCCATTGGTAAATATTTGAATTTGAATTAAAAATGTTGTCAACACTTTCAAAACGAAATAATCAATGTGATTTAAGTATGTATTCTTTATCTTATATCTTTAATTGAATTAGTAAACAAATGTAAACATTGCCACTTTATACAAACACATTTTCAACTTTTTTACTGATTGACTGAATACCTCGTGAGTAAAATGACCCAAGCTGACCGATGAGAAGTAGGAAATCTAAAATGAATCAAATGCAATGCATTGAAATTCTACAAACTGTATAATGACAGCCCTAAAGCTATGGATGTCATACTACAACCAATCATCAGCTCACAAAGCTCCACAGTCTCCGAGTTTGGTCACAAGAGAAATCAAACTTCTAAGTCAATGAAAGGCTCCATCTCTTCCAATTCATGAACAAGTGAGCAGTGTGAAAAGCATCAAAGATTCAGATAAGAGCAGCCTTTGGGAAGGCGCACGTGCAGCCGCGGATGACTCTGGCGCACACACCCACTTTGCATCTGGACCATAAAGTCATGCATAAAAGAGTGCACTAACCTGTTGATGCAATACGGCTGTAAGATATGCATGGTGATCCTGTGCTACCACCACAAACAAACAAAAAACAAGCTCTTTCAACCTCTCAGCGGGCACACGTTGGGCAGTGCCATCTCTGTTGAGTGATGTGAAGACGGTGGTGAAAGGAAAAAGAGAGACGATGTCATTGGTGAAGGCGCTGAGATGTAGTAGAGCTCGTCTCCCTGGTTTGCTTTGAGGCTCTGAAGCTGGCAACTACGCTCCGCTGCCTTCGCTCCCTCTCACACTCAGCCTTCGCCGAGAGCCCGCCCCCTTCCCTTAGCTCTGCCCCACTCTCTGCAAAGCTCAACATAGCACAACAGCCTCTCACAGTCGCTTGTAAGTCTTTTATTTTTATTTTTTTAAATCACACTGTCCTCTCGTCTCCAACATCANTGTTTGTGTTGTCATGGATCGGCCATACTTTATGAACAGTGCGTCTCATTTTAATTCAAAACTAAGTGAAAAATAACGCCAGCTGCCTTCAACCCAAATTCACTTAAGCTTTAATGCCAATTGCATAAGAGGAGCTGCGGCAGTCTTTCAGGCACTCTCCAGCGATGATTTGATTTCATTGATTATTGATACCTCGTTCAATTATTGTTACAGTCACAAAAAGACTCTTTTGGGTCGACCCCAGTATCTTTCAGAGCCTGACGATACATGTATCATACGCATGATATACGACAAATTATCTTGATACAAGGGACTTTTAAACAGATACAATAAATATGAAATATTTCTAAATTATTAAAACAGGCTTTTGACCTCCTGACCAACACTACATAAAAAAACAAACAAAAAAACATTGAAGATTAATTAATTAAATAAAAATAATAAAACATGTTTTACTTTGTAATGTAAACGTGTACTTTTCAAATTGACATGACTCAGTAGAACCTGATTGACAGGTCTCTGCTGTCTAGTTTCTATGACAACCATGGTGGATATTTTTCAATTTGGGTGGTTTCCTATTCATCTAGATAGAAACAATGTATTTGGTTTAAATGTCATTGCAAGATGTACTCTCGTATAGGCTGTCTCTGTAAACACTGTCACATATTGAACAGTTTCAGTTAATGTTTAGTGAGTGGTGGATCACATACAAGAAAAATAATTGGGGTTTTCTTTTAGGTTGTGTTGTTTGTTGCAGTGGTCTCCTACAGTTCTCCAGTGCTACCAGAGATCACCACTTCTTCCAAATGATTTGGAAATGACAAATAATTTGCAGAAAATGTCTCATTCAAATGCAAGTACTGCTGCTATATTACCTCTGACCAGGAACTGTAAATGTGCTCATAATAAAGGGAAAAGGAAACAGTTTCAATGTTGAATAATATCCAAAATATCCAACTAATTCTAAAAAGTAATAAAGGTAAAGATACAATATTTGAATCCTGATTTAAGATTAGATAAGATTATTCTTGCCCTGGGTTCACCAGCCCAGATAATTTACAAACAAACACACAACAGGCAAAGAGAGGCCACACTAGGCGGGACGTAACAGGTTAAATACAAGTCTACTGTACACAGAGAATCATATTGACCAGTACGATAGAACATTAGAACATTAGAGGGTCAGTAAATGAGAGTCACTTGACTTGAAGATCTGAGTGAGGATGGACCAAACTCAAAACTGAGAAACACATTGTCTTCAATTACTGCAACTGTAACACATTCAAAAGAAACATTCACTACATTTTTGTCTGTAAAATGGGTAATTTAATTGAATAATGGACAAACAATCCAATCCAAAGGATGACCAATCCTGTGCATCATGTTAGCATACAACTCTGTGTAGCTACTTTTCAATGATTCCCAAATGTGGAAAACAGATCAACTTATGGCATTCCGAGTAACTGTTACAGACCTCGACCTCTCCACTGTAATAAGCTGACATGTCCGCGGTGTGTATATTCATCAGTGTATATACTTATGTATGGGGCGACAGTGGCTCTCAGTTGGTAGAGCATTGGCTTTTGAGCCTGAAGGTGTGTTTTTAGGCAGGGCACTTCTTGCCAAAGACACTTACATTGCCTAAAAAGAGTGATGTGTGTGTGTGTGTGAATGGTTGGTGGTGGTCGGAAGGGCCGATGGCACATACTGGTTGCCTCGTCAGTGTGCAATATCTACAACTATCTACAATACACCACCGTGTATGGAGTGAATGAATAATGACATGTGAAGCGTCTCTGAGTGTCCAAAAAAGTGCGAGATAAAACCGATGCATTATTATTATGTTCTTGTACAGAACAGCTACTCTCAGAGCCACATTACTTTTCTCATTACAATTGTGCGATCAACCTCAGAAATCCTGATCGGAGAACCATTAAAATCAAATACTAAAGAATATAGCCTATATGTACACAGCAACAGAGTAAAGCAAGTCAGCTAAAATTGTAAGTTGAATCAGACAAAGTTATACAGTCTGAATAGTTCTCTGCATAAGTCACAGTAGAAATCAAACTGAGGCACATGGGCAGCACCAACAGCAATTTCTGAGCAGAAATAACAAAGCTGCAATTCATCTAAAAAAACCCAAAAACTATTTACACAATCATTGAGCATCTTTACGGATTAGGAACGTTTGCAGGTTTTTACACTCTCAGAGTGAGATGTGTCGAGCTGCGGACTGACAGGGCTGACCATGTCTCTGACACATTGGAGGAAAACAGAAAGACCCTGTTCCGACCGGGATTCAAACCCAGGACCTTCTTGCTGAGAAGCCAGAGTGCTCAGCCACCATGCCGACCATTATCATGATTATTAATTAAGTCTCGTTCCCATAATGCAGCAGGATAAGGTTGACCAAAGGCAGTATGGCGAGTGCTCTAGGTGAAGCTAGTTCTGTTGCAAGAAGTTCTTCTTGCAGAAGCAAGAAGTACTTTTTGGATCATGTCTTGTTAAACACGTAGGAAAATACACAACAAAAACAACAACAATAATATTAATAATAATAAACCACAATGCTAACAAACTTGATGGAATTCTTTTTTTACCATTTTAAATTTAACTTCAAGTATACAAATACATGCATCCTGTGTATGAACTTGTAACACTGAAAGCCAGTACTGTTTAAAGTCATTGGGAAAAGCAATTTTCACAGAAAATGGGCCGAAGTGTCCATAACCTAAAGCTGGATTTGGAGCGCTCAAATACATTGTGTGTTAGCTGTGACTCAAAGATCGGAGGGGGAGGGTCAGGGTCATGAGGCAGCACTCAGTGGGACACGTGCTGTGACAGAAGTGCACACACACACACACACACACACACACACACACAAGCACACACACACACACAAGCACACACACACACACACACACTCACACACAAGCACACACACACACACACACACGCACTCATACACTGCACACAACCACTAATTTGTTCTGTTTAATGTCTGACTCTGTAAATGGCATATTGTATTATGAAGTCTAATCTGTACATTCTTATGTTCAAGAACTTCTATTCACGTGCACACACGCTCTTGAGTCTATCTTGTTTCAATTGTAATTTATGACCAGAATAAACTGCAATGTTTTACTTCAATTTAACATAAGCACGTTGTAAATCTCCGAGGCCCATCTGTCTCTGCCTGGCGGGAGGAAGTGCCACACTGTGATTGATACATCAGACAATTCAACGTTTGGAAGTGACAGGTGTAATGTGGATCATTTAGTGTTTGGGTTACTGCTTTTCCTTCCTGATCCATTATTGCACTAGTGAGTAGGTCTTCTTCATTTATAGAGCTTAACTATTTGGTGCAATTTCCATATATTGGTGATGACAGAAGTGAGGTGCCGAAAAGGAAACAGACACAGGGAGAACATGCAAACTCCAGATAAAGGCCCTGGAAAATCTCTGGATCCCCGATCTTTCAGTGAACACACAACTGTAGATGTGGTGGTTTGCTTTCTACAAATGCAAAGCCTAACCTCTGCTTTCTTGTTGTGTTAACATCAGTGTTGCACACTCTCTCTCTTACCCTTTCTCCTCTCCCTCTGATGAGTTGCTATCCTGCTTGTTGGACATTGGCTCGATGTGGTCTTGGTCTGGTCCAGTGGCCAATCACAGGACGACAGGGTGGACTTCCACTTTGCCAGGATCTTTAGCATTCGCTGGCAGCACCTTGAATAGAGAGCCACCGGAGAATCTCAACAGAGACTGGCTGTGTGAAGCATGGAGGACGGGCCATTGTAGGAAGAAAGTACAAACTGCCGAAAAAGAGAGAAAAGGTATTAGGTACAGCAGCAAATGTAACACCTTATGAAAACCACCAAATGCACAAAACAAAATAAAACATGACAAATATTGGGTCAACCCATATTAAAGTCAGGAATCAGGTTGAGAATCAGTCTGGGAACAAGAATGCTCCAATTCTCTGAGCGCTCGATCATGATTGAGATGTTGATTCATGGATCAGAAACTTCACATGTAACAGAGGCTTTAAGGAGGTTGTAACAAGGATCTGTTAAATCTCTATGGTCTAGTCACCCTCCCCTGCACAGTTTTTGTCTTAGTAATTGATGGAACAAGAGCTATTTTCAAGTGGGATGGGATAATGCAAACATAATACATACATGTTTAGTATTTGCATAATTCTTACACATTACATCATTACAATGTCTGAGCAACACAAATGAAAGTGGCAGCACGCTTTTGTCAACTCCACACAGGCACTGTAAGTAGCTTAGAATAAATTAGATTTGGAATTGGCCAACTGTTTCCCCGAGGTAGTGGCAAACTGGCAACAAAAGAAAACAAAACTATAGATGGGCTCATCTATTGAAGTTGCTGTGGGGGGATAATAATTCAATGAGTAAATGCCTAATCTGACTGAAAAATCAATTCCCTCCGTTTATGACACCCAGTTTTCTGCAACCATTCAAATAGATTTTGACTTAAAATAGTGACCTCTGCTTATAATTAAACAATATAAAACAGCAGTTTAACCAAATCTGAAAGAGTATGAATGTAGCTCACTGGTTATAGTGAGAGCGGTGGGCCAGAGGGGGGCAGCAGAGAGTCTACTGTAAGACTCATGCAGTGAGTGGGCATGACCTGAGCCGACCCATGAGGCTTTAACAGGCTGGCCTAATGTTTACCATCAGGAAGAATATAAATAGACCCCGCAGTATATATAACTTACAGACAGGTAGAGATTAGTCATTTATGTTAATCCACGATGTAGGGCAAAATATAGGGCAATAGCAAAATATATCAGAAATTAATACAATTATGCTGATGCTTTTTTTTATTTAATTAATCTCTCCAGAAGTTTGCGTTCTAACTGGTTTATTTAACTCCCCATTCTACACCTCTGTTGCCCTGTGGGCAACCCCACAAGAAAAGAAGAAAATAATCTCTAAATTTACTCTCGGCACTGTATCTTTATAGTATTATTGTATTTATAGTATCTAAAACAAGTTGTGAAATAGAATAATCGTGTCTCCCCAGTATGACATGCCCCAACACTGGGGGTTGAGTAAATGCACTGATGGTGTAGATACTTTGGCACACACAGACTTCTTTAAGTACAAAAAGGAGTATAAATTAAAGTATAATTACTCTGATGTGATCCAACTACTGTGTTAAGGAAATATAATAAGACAGAACACTCAACACTCCTGGCAAACCAAACAAGAGCTTCAAATTACATTCATTTATCTGTCTTTGTATTCTCAATTAAGAATAAATAAAGGTCTGATCAGAAAAGGCCAAATATAGTATACAATACTATACTTGTACTTGTGTCTGGAGATGCATTAAACATTACGGTGGCTTAAAAACTCATACAGAAATCTAAAAAACTATGTAGTGTTTGAGTACTACATCATCAAAGCACAGAAGTAGTACTAGCGGTAGATTTGTTTCCTCTTTCACTTCTCAACACTTGTCGATAGATGGCATCAGAGGAGGGGAGATGCCAGAGCGAGGCAGTGTCCTCACCAGCAGCCAGCCTGCACACTGCACATCTAACATTGTCTTCGCTGCTAATGAGAAAACAAGGTGGACACAGTTTGGACATGACAAGCTCCGGTAAAGCCCCTGCAGTGAGAAGGTGCCATCGCTGTGAGTGATTGGATGATTAGTGTCCCTGATGCCGCTGAATGTACACACGGCTCACTGTAGTCAGGCGCTTTAGCTGGCCGCCATCCAAGCTGATTAGAGCCTCGCCGCAATCAAAGATGAGCCGCTTCTCTCCCTCGCCTCCTATCTGCTGCAAATCACCTTCGGTTTTTTTTCTCACTAGTTTATTGTGTAACACTGTGCACTCGGATCAATAGGAAATAAGCACGATCAACTGCTGTGATAATGTAGAACCTTGTCCCTGTTGCTTGTTATACAGAGTGCAGAGCAGGGTGAAAAATAAGACAAAAAAACAGCCTTAAAAAAGTAAAACAAGTACACTATGACAGGCAAAAGGTGAACAGCAACTGAACATTACACATTTGTAAAGACGTTATGTGAAATCAAAATAAACTATCACTGTGGTTTTCAAAAGTATCCATCCCTCATTAGTTAACAAGTCGTGAAAACCAGTTATTATTATAGATCCATGCGTGGAACTGAACCGTTTCCTACAATTTCAGCTTGAAGACTTTTGGTCTCTCTAAGCCTGACACATATACATAAAATGTATCAGCAACTAAATCATTAGAACAGCTATTTATCAATTATTAGGCAACTTCTAAGACCCTTGGCACGGCAATAAGTCATTTTTTCTCCCCATCACAATTGTCTTGTTTTAGATTGACAAGTGTTATCTATCAATATTTCCATCTCTCCATTGAGCTACAAAGCTATTTAGAATTCAACAAATTCAATGCAACACATTCAAAACACATTCAAAACTCTGATCATTTTAAGAGTGTGAGATTTCAAAGCGCACGTTTGATGCAGAACACGAGCTGCTTTTGTTGCAGCTGCCTGTGGTTCACTGAGTTTATGCCAAACACGGCGGCTCTGGAAGTGTATGTATGCATTCCACTGATGAATATCTAAGATGTCATAAAAGCGCGGCATCATGTGGCATTTTCAGCTCAAAACTGAACAAACAAAGACACAAAGACCAAGTCCAGATTTGTAAACCACAGACCAGGACAGGTTGTGTTTGAGAAAATGATTATTGGTGTCTGACTGGAATCCTACCAATATTGTCCCCTTAGAATTCTACACATGCAAATGAGAGAAGATTAAATTCAACCTGGCAGTTTATCAACACATTAGTGTGAACGTGGTTTGAAACCGCGGCACCTGCACACAATCTTAATGAGTGCAATATCAACCTGAACAGCAGCGTCTACAGTTTTCTATCAGCATATTAGGAGCATGGCCAATACACAAATATACTCAGGGATTTCAGTGTTCTCCCCCTATTCAAGGCATCCGTGTCCCTGCCACAAGAAAGCCTACAAGGCAAGGATCCTTACAATGGGAAATCAGTTTAAAAACACAAATAATGCATCTTGATAAACTCATTACTATCCATCCATCCATTCATTCATTCAGAAGGTAAGAATAAGTGTATGTAGGAATACAACATAAAAAAGTAATTGTTTCTACCCCTTAACTGAACTTATAAAAACACAGAAAGATCCCTAATCCAATTAAGTGTAGAGGCAGGACGCAAACTGTGCCTATAGACCTGATTCTGGGTTCATCTCGCTATTCCTGTGGTTTTTCCTCGGCTAATGACCACAGTGTGCAAGTTGCCAAGAATGCGAGTTGGCTACGCTTGACCTTCCATTCGCCTCGTCTCCATGTTTTTGTGGATGTGTAAGAGTGACCCTTAGTCTCCTATACCACTCACTGTTATTCACTGCTTCACTCTCAGACTTACTCCCAGAGAATGTGCAGGATTAACTCTGTGTGAGGTTTCAGTTTGTGTGTTTGCAGTATTTTTCTTGTATATTTTGCTGAGTTCAAGTCCAAAAACGTAATGAGCAGAGCAGAAAGGTCAGGAATAAAGTTGTGGCGAAGTAAAAAGCAGAAATGTACAACAAATCCTGTTTGCAGTTCAACAGAAGTCATGTAAGATAAGATAAGGTACACTATTGATCTCACAATGGAGAAATAAACGTGTCACATTTGGCATAGATAGAATCACTCAGAATGAGCAAAAAACAGGAAGTGCGCAAACATGTTAAAAGGTAAAAAATATATGGGGCACCTTTTACCGAGTGAAAGATGTCTCAAAACCAACGCTGCTCATCACCCTCAGTGCACCATCGTCAGTGTCAAATGGGGGAGCATCATGCTGTGGAGCTGCTTTTCTTTGGCAGGGACAGGGGAGTCTAAAAAATATTGGGAATTGGATGGAGCCAAGAGCAAGGCATTCTTGGAAGGAAACTTGATGGAGTCCATAAAATACTTGAAGCTGGGGAATGAAATGTAAGTTCTAGCAGGGCAAGGACCCAAAGCCTGAGCTACCATGGAATGTATAATAAAGGTACGTGTACAAAAGACTTAGTCAAAGTCCAAACCCTAATCCTATTGAAAATCTGTAGAAACTGCTGTCCACAAACACTCTCCATTTAATCTGACAGTTTCAGGGTCTCGATGGGCAACGCTGTAAAGTCCAGTTCTTGCTGCTGTGAAAATTGGGTTCCACAAATTATTAACTCACGTTGTGTGAGCATTTCTACAAGCATCACTTTTCATTTTTTTCACTTTGTTGTGGTGTTTCACTTCCACACACAACCCACTCTGTTTTAAAACACATCAATACATTGTACAAGATCTAACATAAGTGAGTGCAGTGAGGCAGAGTAATGGAGTAACACGTGCAGCTTTTGATTTAAAGAATGCTGAGCACATCTACCCGCCAACGCTCAGATCTTAATATTTTAGATGTATGAGGAGCTTCTGCTGATGGGGCTGAAAAGCAGAATCTGCACATTGTGTCATTTGGGTTCAGCCTATTCTCATAAAATATGATATTATTAATAGAGTAGCTAACAGAAGCTAATCTAAAGACAATGCAATTGTTGTTTATTATCATTCTCAATTGTTGAAACAAAAAACAGACGTCTTAAAAAGTGTAAAGCTTGTGATAAGAAGATTACAGGATAGTGTGTAGTTGGAATGTGTCCAACGTCTTAGTGAATTTGCCACCATCTCAAAAGTGCATGTCTGACAAAATGGTCAAACGAGCAGATAACCATGTGATTGAGGAAAAAAGCCTTCGACCCATTTATTTAGCACAAACATGGGGAAAAAAAATAATTACATAGAGAGGTTCACAAACTTATTACTCTCTATAGACTTAATGGTGTTGTTTAGAAAAAAACCCCAAAAAGAAACCTTTATAGCACTTTAATGTAATTTAATTCTCAAATCTTCTTTACCATTTAATTTAGAAGTAAGACTTTTGGATGCAGGTGGCGCTACAAAATAGTAAAGATTATAT
>JAPMNZ010950257.1:0-11107 GCA_029875035.1 Pomatoschistus microps | reverse complement strand
GAGGATGACCTCTGACATCCGCGACATGTTGTCAGCACATTTAACACAGAGTTGCACCTTTGCCATGCTTTGGGCCATCTTTGGGAACAGAAATCTTTATGAAATCATTAATGGGTGATGTGGTCCAGTGATTTGAGCTCTTGGAATTGGAGGTTTCCTCTGGGTGCTACATTTGTCACTAAAAGCAAAGTATAGCCTTAAGCTTCATTAAAACACATGGATCCATTCACATATAATTTGACACCATTCCATCCTCCAGAGGTTTTGGTTTTGTGTCTGTTTGAAGGTTGTGTCTTTATCAGATCCTGTATAAAGTAAGCATCGCTTCCAGAATATTGATGATTGCAGAAGTTGTCACTGATGATAGTTGCTTTGGTGAAAAATGATCAAACCATTCAACTGAGAGCTGACACAACTTGATCTGCCATTGAAGAGAACCTGAGGTTAGAGTAAAGGGTTTAGGGTTCATTCATTACCTTTGACTCCTCGCGCCCTGCTGTCCACTCGATTGGGTGCTAAGGGGTTAGCTCACACTCCTGAGGACATAGATGCTCACTAAAGTCAAAGGAAAACTAGCTCTGCTTTGTTTATCGGACCAACTGATTGATTATTGTTTTCTCGTCAAGACATATCAGTGAACATGCAAGTCATAACAGTATATATGATACAAAACTAGGATTTCATATTTCCGGTGATCTTTTGTTTTGTCTGTAAACATGGCTGCTTTGCGTATCCTTACATGTCCTTGTTTGGCTGTCTCCTCCCTCTTCTGTGCCCTATCTCCTCAATGTTTATCTGTCGTTTCATGGGCACATCTTGTCTGGTGCCTCCGCACTTGTCAGGGTGATGCAGTTTTACAGCTCTCGCAGAGGAGTGTTGCGTGATTCTGTGAGATGTCCGTGTTCAGTGGTTTGAAATACCTGAGCTCTGAGGGATGAAAGCTCTGCATTCATTCTGCTGCACTGCACGTATGACCGGGGCTCAGTCCAATCCAGATGTTGAGCAGGGTACTATAGGATATGAAGATGCTTATATGGATTGAGTTGGAGTTTTCATGTTCTTCTTCCCTTGCCTTTTTTGTAGGTTTTTGCCTTTACACACAGAGCATATCAATGTGTCTTAAATCCCTGAATGATGTTTTAAAATTGGTTTCATACATTCATCTTGAAAATATATAGATTATAATATGTGTAATAGGCCAGAGTAAAAATCTATTAAATAAAAGTCCACACATTCAGTCTCATTCATGTGGCCTTGTTTATATCGCTCCGAGCACTCCGAGTACCAATAGTGTTTCCCTTGGAGTCAGCGTAAGCAGAGGAGGTCGCGCACCATGAGCAGAGGCACCAGCAGCAGAGGCACCAGCAGCAGAGGCACCAGCAGCAGAGCAGAGCACAGGACATGAGAGGAAGCAGAGTGGGACAGTCGGAAGACAGTAAAATATTAGAAGATGTGGACGAAGGCACCACTCACACTCACTGGAGCAATGTACAGACGCAGCAGACACGTGCTTAGGTTGTACAAAGATGTTCAAAACATTGGAGTATTCAACAATTAGAACACAGGAAATAGAATGATAAAACAAACCATGGGGCATTAGTTTTGAAGGATGACCAATGTCTGTCAATGTTCATACATGTCCTGGACCATCACCATCCAGCAAGAAACACTGTTAGAGTCTGAAAAAGTTTTGAGTGGATCCTATCAGATTAGATTAGATTATCTTTCTTGAAATTCTTGAGCCATAAAATCCCTTAAACAAATACATACATTGACAGCATTAATAATACAGTGCTTTTGAAATGGTATTAAAAGTTCAATTCAATACAGAAAATGTGGCTGGAAACACTGCTGTTCACAAACGCTCTCCATCTAATGTGATGGTCTAGATATGCAAAACTACTCAACACTCCCCATAGAGACTGAAAACTTTTGCAAGCCCCACATTGTAGATTTGTATTGAAAAATAAAATGAATTTGCTAATCCATCTCTACCTCACATCTATTGATGAGGCACCCAGCTTTATTACAAATTCATTTGCACTTGTGAAAGGTGTTATCTGTGGCATATGTATGTGGGTGAAATCTCAGTACTCCAGCTTTAATGAGAACTGGATGTGTCCGTGTGGGGCCTGGCTCTCTCCAGCTGGGTGCTTCCAGCAGCGCTCCAAATGCCTCTACTGAATATTGAATAAGGCCCAGGACCACCTCAGCGCTTCCTGATCAACAGCTCCACTATTACCTTGCCATTACTCCACATGGGATCCTCCGACTGAGTGCAATGGATGAGCACAAAATAGGCATAGGTGCAAAGGCTGTTCAAAGTTGTTTGGATTCCAATCATTATTATTATTATTATTTTAAAAGAAGATTCATCAAAAATAGTTTGTTCATGAGTTTTTTTGGTGACCTCACAGTGACAATAGGTAGAACTTTAACAGTCTTTTCATTTTGCTGTAGTTTTAATTCATTAATAGTACATCATTTTGAAGTGTTAATTTTTATGAAAACGCAAACCTAGACCTTTTGCCTGCATCATCAAACCTGACTACATTCCCAACACAAAGCATGAAGCTGCAGTTAATTGGACATTGATCAGAATAATTGCCCCTTCCAAAGTCTAGCTCTGCGTTTTCTCTAATGACTTGTTTGCCATGAACTGTGGCTGTTTTTATAAATAAGTATCACATGGTTCCCAAAGACGACAGCAGGAGGGGAAGAGGCAATTAGACCAAAAGTAAAACTTAACTGGGAACCGGGTCATCTTCAAAACCCTGTTGCTGTAGCAACTGAGTAAATCCCAACCTGCTTTTCTCTCAAATCTCAGTCAACAAACTGCATCTGCTGTAACTGCTGCACATGAAAGTGTTTATGTATCCAGCATCTTCATAACCACTTCATTAATCAAAGGCCAAGCAGACATTAGTGTCTACAACCAATCAATGCCATTGGGTCTGTCACAGCAATTGGGGAATCCTTTGCATCTATTTTGCACAAACTGCTGTGCCCTCGAAACGTTGGCTGCAGCTGGTGATACATTTAATTTACACAATATTGATTCTCAATTCCTCACAACTCATTCATAAACATGAGAGCAGGATGTAAATAAGGCCACATTTTGCAGTGCATTGTTTTTGAAGCCTATAGGTTCCTTAACTTGATGTTGACTGGTCCAACTGAGACCTTGACTGTTAGAATCCAGTGCTGGTTTGTGTGAGTGTCATATCTATCCATCCTTTTCTGCTGCTTTGTGTTAGTGAGAGTGAAACTGTTAAATCTGATCCGCGTATGCACGTGTGTGAAGAACTCTCCACTTCCTATTTGGGTCGGCCCTCTTTAAAACCCTCTTACATAAGCCTTTCCTCTCAGATGTGTGATATTGTGCACTATTTTTGTTCCTTTCTCTAAAAAAGCCTCTGCACTGTTAGATAAAGAGTCTATTCTTTAAATAATACATTGGCGTCATCTCTTATTTAGACTTTTGTCTTAATCCGTCTGCAAACAAGTATTTAGTCAGACAATGATCCCAAACACACCGCTCGGACAACGAAGAGGTGGTTTCAAAAGAAGCCGTTGAAGGTCCTGGAGTGGCCTCGCCAGTCTCTAGATACCAACCTCACAGAATATTTTTGGAGGGATTTGAAAGTCTGTGTTGCCTAGCGACAGCCCCATAACATCACTGCTCTAGAGGAGACCCGCATGGAGGAATGGGCCAAAATACCAGCAACAGAATGTGAAAACTGTTTGAAGACATACAATGGGACAATTTTTGGGACAAATGATTCAAATCACTGTCAGTTTTTTTTTCTCTGTTCTTCCTATGAATGCCAATGATTTCACAGAGGAACTATCATCCTGGAGAATGATGATAGTTCTTATTATTCCAAATAAGTGCTTTGGTACGGTACATCTTCAGAATCTCTGTGATATATTTACATGTTTTACTTCAACAAAATATTCCTCCCATTTGAAAAGGTCGAAATGGTCCTTGAACCCCATCTGCCGTTGGTCTACTGTTGAGCTACCTATTGCACACCTTTAGTGTCTGCTTGCAATTGTAATTTCCTGGTGCTGATCACTATCATGAATCACAAGTTCTGCTTAATCCTCAGCAAGTGTGTAATTAACCCTGCACCGATTCATATCACTTATTTAATTAGCACAGAGAGGACACCATGCTTTACCACCCCCACTATGCTGTTAGCCTAGCCTCCGAAGGCTAAACCCGGGCAATAGACTTCCAGAGAGCCATCGCAAAAAGTAAAATAATCAGGAGAACTGCACATTTTAAAGTAGTTCCATACAGAGTAGCAAGATTATATTTAAAACTATAATACACTTATTTAGCTACGAGAGAAATAGGGTAATTCAGGTGCAGTATAATTATATGTATTTCCCAGATTTGCTATTCTTGTTTGTTTCTCAGAGAATTACGATAATGGTTCCTCCTAAATCATATTTTTCTGTAGTTGTTTTTTTCCCGTAGATCAAAGCCTGTTTTCCGCAGAACAAGTAACTAACTATTCCTACTTCATTTGTTGCAGCTGTCGTTTGCGGCCACCACCCCTGTGCTCGCTGACAAGAAGAAATATCCAAACTTCTTCCGCACTGTGCCGTCGGACAACGCCGTGAACCCGGCTGTGGTCAAGTTCCTCAACTTCTACAACTGGAGTCGTGTTGGGACGCTCACTCAGGACGTGCAGCGCTTCTCCGAGGTCAGTCATGTCCTCAAGACTTTTTTTTTCTACATATGCATTTGTAGTTTTAATCTATGGATACACATGATTATGTTATTTACAGCACATTCACAACACACTTTCCAATGTAGGTTTGCCTGGTGAGCACAGGATTAACCTCTGGACCATTCTGCTGCGGTTGGATTGGTTTATGAACATGAATAAATAAGAAAACCAGGAAGAGAGTGATGCATTTTAAATAAAAACAAACTTCTGTAGGAAATCGAAGAAGAGAAATGAGCCCCAGACAGATGTGACAGTCACGAAAAAGATAAAGACTGATTTAACAATGGCTATCTATAATCACAGAACAATACCTCCTTATTTACACCAAATTTGGACAAAACCACAATTTTCAAAGGTCAATTTACTTCTCAAACTAATACATGCCAGATTCCTTTAGCCTTTATTTGTTATAATGTTGATAATTGGCTCACAGCTTGTTAAAACCCAAATAAAAATAATATTAGAATATTTACAAAAAAAAAGAGTTTCACATGGTTTGACACGGTTTATGTTTCTTTTTGTGCGTGGACATCTCCCTCGGCTCGTCTTTTGCTGCAAACACGTGTCCTCGTTCTGAGACCTCGGCTGCTGCTCCCTCAGATCGCAGCTGTGTGATCGTGTTGTGTATTAGATTTATGAAGTCCAAAACAGCGCTGAAGTCCTGATGCATGTTTGTGAGAGAGACAATGGGCCGCTGAGATATGGGCCACATACAAATACATATAACTTGCCTTCTTCCTTGTCCTTACTTCTCATTTTCATCGACCTTGGTGACATTTAATTGTACCTAAGTGAACTTTAACTTGCCCAAGCTTAGAGCTTCCTCTGTCTCAGAAAAGGACATGTTTTTAAAACAAAAAAGGACAAGAAAGGAAAAAGGAGGAGGTATCTTTTATTAATTTGGATGCGGCCCACAGTCTCAGAGCTGTGTCCCTGCCATTGGCTTTCTCTGCACACTGCTGCTTGATTCGATTTACCAAAGTCTTATATGAAATACTCTGAGAATGATACAGTGTTGCATCTTGGGTACAGATTTCCATTGCGAACGCGCTCTTGTTGTCAATCCGTGCCACCTTTGTGTGTGTGTAATGAATAAATAATGCGACGTAAAGCCGCTTTGAGAGTCCATAAAAGCACTACAAAAACATTGAAACTATTTAGCCGTCCAAAATACAAATGTTAAAGCTCTGTCATGCTGTAATGTTGAGGTTGTTGATGGGTTCGGAGGTGGGTAAGAAGTCTGTGAAAGCCCAAATCCCTTTATCTCTCTCTTCCTGAAAGCACCATGGGGCTTAGGACGCTAGGAAGAAGGACGTCCCGATTCAATCAACCTGCTGCAGATTGGCTTCTAATCCCGATTCACAAATATGCAAACATCACTCTCACACTTCAGAATCTGTCCGTTTCTCTTTGTCTGAGCGAAAGTTGCAGCTACAATCAATCCATGCACTAAAAGACATTGTATGTGGCTGTTTTTTTTCCTTTCATTGACAGTCTTCTCACCTAGCACATCTGGATCCATTGTTTTTACTCTCTCTGCCTCCCTCTGTGTGGAGCTGGGAGAATGGAAGGTTAATGTTATGTAGAGCTTGTTCAGTTTGGACTCACACAGTAGTACAAACAGTCCTGACGCCTGGGACATGAACCTGTTGGAGCTTGCGGCTGATATTTTTGGATCTCTCAGACAGATGTATGCAATCTGACACGTGGGAGGAGGGCGACGGTCCATTGTTGATGTTTTTTCTTGCGATATGAATGGCTGGACGTGATCACGTTTTGCTCGGACACACATAGACACCCGAGCAAACACGCACAGTGCAATCATCATTACTGAGATTGAGCCAGACTAAAAAAGGCTCAACTGGAGCAGGCGGCTATTATCAGTCAGTCAGGTGACACACGACTCGCAGCAGGATTAGGCCTCACTCTTCTGATCACAACACAAACACTGACAGGTGGTGGGCAAAATCTCCAGGTTTTAACAAATCCCTTTTGGAAAATATTGATCAGGGTTTATTTTGCTCACTTATCTTTATTCAAAGGGTTCTGGCCCTCATTCTGATTTTAATTTTAGATCAGAGCAGTGTTCTTATAAGATAAATAATTCATGGCAGACTGGGAGGGTTGTCGTGGTCCACTTCTGAAAGGGGACTGTGATGGGATCACACTGCTCAGCCTCACGTTAAGGTCTGTTTCCAGGTACTAGAGCACAGACTTCTCCTTCCACAAGTGGTGGAGTTCAAGTTCAATCCCGGGCTCTTGTTCACAGTGAGGGCAGAATGGAGCATGAGGTTGAGAGATGTTTTAATGTAATCTACAGTATACAATGCCTTTATACAGATCAGGGTCACAAAGCGCTTGGCATTGTAAATACCAGCAAAGCTCTCGATCTACTCTCTCACCTGTGGTCATGAGCTTTGGGTGATGACCCAAAGGACAATATTGTGGACACAAGTAGTCGAAATTAGTTTCCACCCCAGAGTTACAGATCTCAATGACAGGAGCTCAATGTAGAGCTGTTGCTCCTTCAAGTTGGGAGGATCCAGGTGAGGTGGCACGGGTACAGTATATTTGTTTAAATGAATGTTAGGATTTCATTTTGTTGTATTACTTGGTAGAGTCTTGGCAAACAATACCTCAGTCAACCCAAGTGCATGTGAGCTCTGAGTTCAGAAGTCCGCCTGAAACACAGAGTTACGAGAGATAATTTAAGGTGTGGCCGTTATCTCTACCTGATTCATTTGTGTAAGGTAGTAGGTTCATTTTAACTATTGATTCACAGGTTAGGAGAGGGTTTGGTAGACACGGCCACCTCTTTGTCAGCTACAATTTTAAATGATGCACTTTCATAATAAGATTGCAGAGATGGGGACATTTGGATTCCTAAGTACTTTAACTGTTTGACAATTGGAATTCCAGTGGGGTCAAAAGAGAAACAAATCTATCTCATAGTATGGTATACTTTCAGTACTATTTCCACTGTGTACTGTATTATAGTATATTATTTGTTGTTATAGATGCTAGTGAGAGTCTGTGTTTGGGGATAAACATTGAAAAAGTACAAATTAAAACAATTTCAATACATATTAATTAATACATTCTTGCACTGATCAGTCATCACATCACTCATGTGTACATTTGGGACACATGAGTGTCTAAAACACATCAAAGATTTGCACATATACAGTTTTCATATTCTGGCAGAATGTATTACTATTCATTGAGGCCTGAGAAAACCCTTGCTGCTGTGTGCTTGAACCTTTGCAAACTGCACAACATGCATGGAAACCCTGGTCACATGCATTTGGAGACAAAAAGACAGATGCTTCAGGAAGTCATCTTCCCTCATATTTAACTTATGCACAAAGGGCAGTGATTGTTCGGCACCATAGTGTAAAAAACGTAATTCGTCTTCTGGCCGCTCGTTTAATATCTGTCATCTTTGTTGACATTTGTTGCACCCATTAGAAACAACTTTGGATTATGGTAAACCAGACCTCTCCTTCCTGAGAGGCTACATTTCTTTGCCTTTCATCAAACAATATGAATAAGTTACTTATTTGTTTGGTGTCAACTCATTTTCTTATATACACAATTGTTTAATAAAAATGTAAAATCTGCATCCCACCACAAAGTTGCTTTGTTATCATTGATACGAAGCATACATTCTGTCTGGGTGTAAACTGAGCAGTTGCATTTTCAAACTGACGCAATAAAGTATTTAGCATAAAAAGGAGAGTGATACTGTTTTCTCACAAATGATATGTTTGTGGAGCATTTAGTCCACAGTAATTATTGTGTCAAACATACATGCCTGACTTGAGTTCTTCTGACATGTTGATATTACACACCATGTAGCTGCTGTTATGTAATGTGTGGGGATTAAAGCTGATCTACATCTGCTGCTGGGGATTCCCTCTCTGACCCACAGCACACTCTACTATAGTACAAACGTCTTTTCTCTCCAATGTAAGAACATCACATTTCCACATGTACCGTGTGTTTTATTTTAGTATTGACAACACCGTGCACTGCAGAGCAGCACTTTCACAGAGACTGTACAGGACCGTATACACTCAGATCACAGAGCGAACTGTTCCTCAAGAGCAAAACCTGGTTGTATTGATCCATTCAGCAGTTGTTTCCTCCGCACGTTGGTAGTGTGACTGATGTAGCCAGCGTTTTAGTGCTGCCCTGAGGCCAGCACGAAAGTACGATCATGAGCAAACCTTTTGTGGTGCAGTCGAGATTGTCTTGTAGCTGTTTTAGTGTGGAACAAAAATCATTTAACTATGAGGAGGTTTTGGTAGAAATGAGTCCTCTGTGGGGTGAATAAAGGTTCTGTTATCTTATCTTTTACTGACTGAGATGTCACAGCTGCTTCCACAAGCACTATATCTGATATATACTGTGTTTTGTGTGGGTTAAGATTTATACCACGCTGAAACTCTAAATAATCGAGATATTTTGCACATTACTTCTTTGACCATATTTTTTGAACACACTGAAAAGTCTCAGAATGATGAAAAATGCTGCAGTGTAAACTCACATTGGATAAAGTGTAAAGCCATCAAAAGAGAGGTCCGAGGAGCTCTGTTTGAAGATTAAGTCAAATCCTTTGAGACGAGCCAACACGCTTCCACACGTGAAGTGTTTGACGGCTTTTCACATTATCCTATGTAAGTTTACACTGCAGCATCCTCATCTTCACTGTTCAATTCTTTTCACACCTAGTCCTTGAAGAGCTGTTTTTAAACACAAGAAAGAACCCATTGAAGCTCTCAGTATTCCAGCTCACTGAAATTTAAAAATGCTTCAGTGGTGATTAAAAAGGAAAAGTACAGTTTAAGATAATTATGTCAAAACATTGGCATTAGTTGTACATTACATGGCCATTTTATGGCAAAGAATTGGACTCTGTCAATTTATTGCAGGTTTTATACGGTAATGCCTCTGACCAAAGCCCATTATGCAGGAACTTGGCAGGGGAACTGCAAGACCATTTGGCCTAAAATAGGAAGATAATATTCGCAAAGCACTCGACATAAAACAGAGCCACAGTTATGCTCATGTCTCCCTCGAGTTCTGTGTCTCGGCCACTGGCATAGATCACCACCGCAACACACCTGCACTCGTCCTTTCCGTGACAAGTGAAAATGTCTGGCATAAAATAGCTTTTCGGAAACGGCAAGAAGCCTGAGGAATAAATCGTGTTTGTGAGAGGAGGCAGCAGTATGATAAACCACCTCCAGCCTACCATCACTGTGGGATACCTGCGCCATTCTCTTCCTCTGCTGATCCCATTACCCGCCATTCCAGCGAATCAATACATCAAGCAGACGCGCACCTGCTGCAAGATAGAGTTACACCGCTCTCCTCAAACCTCCAGCCGCTCTGATGGTTCACTGCATGCCCATACGTGCGAGAAAGACAGCCCTCCACAATTACATGACTTGCAATGTGAATGGAACAAGGGCAGATATCGTGTCGGGTGCCTGTTTGGCTACTGTAGCGAGACAAATGAAAAATGGTAGGATATTATTGGCAGATTACCGATTCATGTGGTTATGTTGTAGACAAGAGAGTTTTATTCCGTGTCTTTTGTTCAGTGAAATTCAAGTTCTGAGCAAGCATAAGGTGTTGTGTCATTCAGCAGATATAAGGGTTTGCACCTTATTGTGTTTCCAGTTGGTGAGATTCCTACATTATTTTCAGATTAATAAAAGACAATTCAATTACTTGAGACAAGGGCCATAGTGCTCATACTGTAAAGGATCTGGCAACTTAAAGAGATGAGTTTCAAATTGATGCTCAGTTAACCTCAAAACCTCATCTATCCACAACATATAAATACAATATAAACACATAGAACCAAGGAGAAAACACAAACTGTTTTTAAAAGTGTTAATTTTATGTTGGTGTTCAACAACTCAATTCAATCTTTTCATGTAAATCACGACAGTAGTTATCTCAGAGGACAATACCTTTGAAATCGCCAACAGATCAGAGAATCAAACAGTTCAAACACAAAAAACAGAGAAAACATACACTGTATACCCTGGCAAGTAAAGTTTACTTGAAAAAACCTTGGAAAGAAATTGCACATTAACTTCTCTTGAATTCCTCGAGTACATTCTTAACTTGATGTTTCCAAGTGAACTCAAATGATCGCACTGAAGTTTGACTGTGGCATCAACTTATACATAGAAGTGCTCCATTTGGGATTTGTACTCAGAGGCAATGGTGCTACCCACTCAGCCACTGTCCCACCCAGTTAAATGGATACCTAACATTGTCAACAGTGTACATGTTCAAAATATCAAAAGTGCAGCTTACTTGAACAGAGACAGCTCAATTCAAAGAAG
>JAPMNZ010950237.1:0-18371 GCA_029875035.1 Pomatoschistus microps | reverse complement strand
TTAGAAATGATACCTCAGTGTTTTTAATGAACTGTGCTGCTCTTTATGTTACATTATTGAACAAAAAGTGATTAATGATTTGTTCACAACACGCTTTACATTATTTTTTATGATAGCACATACATGTACTTAATAATGGTCTGTACTTAATAATGGTCTGGGACAAGGCAAATATTACATAATTGGGGATGATCTATATTACCATCAGACATTTAGATTATAGATTTGTTGTCATATTTCCCATTTTATCCTAAGAAAGCTTAAAAAAAACATGTGATTCTCCACTCCACCCCATGTGACCTAAAACCAACAAGCCCCATTCTTGAAAGCGCTGAATACTTTTCTTCCTTTACAATGAGAGCCATGAAAGACCATTCACGCTTCAGCGTTCATAGGAAACATCCATCTGTTGTCATGGCAGCCCTGTCATGTGTACAGCAGTATATTTTTAGCCTGTGGGGATCTGTAATCGGACCCTGTGTTGTTTGGTCAACTCCCATCGGACTCACTTCTGTGACGCTGTCATTTACAGTTGTGGACATGAGCTAGTGTCCGGAGCAGACACTGGTCAATACATCTGTGGCTATTTGTTTCCTTACCAAACTGCCGATCACAAAAAGTTAACTAATTAGGCGTTATACATTATAAAACATTAATAAAAGAATTAACATTGCCGGTTTGAAAGAAAATTTTAAACAAAACAGTGAATACAAACGGATGTCAGAGTTGTAAGATTGGTATAAGTAAGTAAGTATGTAAAGTTTATTTGTATAGTGCCTTTCACAGACCAGGATCACGAAGCGCTTCACATTTAAAACACATTAAACACATTATAAATACACATACAAGTCAGATTTAAAAACAAAGACACAATGTTATATGTTTTGAATATGGCTTTACTTTCAGGTGAATGTTTTAGCCTTGTCTATCTGCACTCGTGAGGCGTACAAATCTATGAAGGAGAGAAATGTGGATGATGGCCACATTATCAATATAAACAGGTGAGAAACATGAACGACCTCATCAAAAAGTTGTGTAGAATTGATGGGGAATGGATAGATTGTTTATTTATTTATTTATTAGTGTCACTGATAATTCACTAGTCACTTTGCTACTGCATCATTACATATGCATCTGATATTTCTGCTATTCACTAGCCACTTTACCTGTTGATGTTATTCTGCTCATATTCATATTCTCATATTCTCCACTGTAAATATTTCTGAACCAAGTGCAATTATAGCCCCAGAGTTTATTTTATTTTATTTTATTCTTATCTTTATTTTCTTGTCTATTATCTTAAATAATAGACACAATTTGATGTATGCAATCTGAGTGCTCTTATTTCCTTCTTTCTCTGCTGTAATGTGCACAATGTTGACACTGAAATTTCTCCACTGTGAGACGAATAACGGTATATCTTATCTTATCTTATTTATTCCTATCATTTTGTCAATCAACAATCATTATGCAGTATTGTTACTATAGGCAAAATCGTCAAAAAAAGGTAAAAATCGCTATCGTACCATTATTCTGCATCAGGATTGTTTCAAGGCGTAAATTCCAATTCCCATTATTCTTTATTTAGTTTCCGGTTTTTTGTATGTCCTGGAGATGAATGAAAATGCAAATGTGTTTCAGTATGGGAGGCCACAGAGTCGTGCCAAGTGCTGATGAGCATTTCTACTGTGCCACAAAATACGCTGTGACGGCTCTTTCTGAGGGTCTCCGACAAGAGCTCAGAGAAGCCAACAGCCACATCAGAGTGACGGTACATACACATACTGAATGTTGTTGTATGTAGTGTGATATCAGGACGTTTCAAACATTCAATCAAAGAACTGATGGGGAAAACGGTTTGGTGTCATACTATAATATTGTTTGGGCTTTCCTACTTATGCATTACACTGTTTTATAGCTGAAGTGTTGTGAATGTCTTTGTTTCCATAGTGTATTTCACCTGGAATTGTAGAAACAGAATTTGCTTTCCGACATCTGAACAGTGACCCGGAAAAAGCAGCCGCTGTGTATGCAAGCATAAAAGTGTGTTACATCAGTTATATTATAAAAAGCATCAATATGGCAATGGCTGATTCTTTCTTTTTCTACGTTTGCAGTGTTTAAAACCAGAAGACATTGCAAGTGCAGTGATCTATGTCCTAGGTGCACCACTACATGTGCAGGTTTGCCGTTTGTCTAATGTCCACTGACATGTTGTATACTGTAGATACTAAAGATGGTTATCTTGACAGATTGGAGATGTGCAGATGAGACCCGTGGAGCAGGTGTCTTAGCAAAGGACCAGAGGACCACCCAGAGGACCCAGGAGGAGGAGGAACTGGCACACTCACTGGAAATACTTAGTGACCTCTGCTGGAGAGTGGGGGTAACAGTTAACCACTTTGACAACACAGGGACAGTACGGAGTGTGCTGACGTCATGAAGGGACTGTGTAGGACCTGAACTGTCCTGAAGGTTCCGGACGTTCATAACCACTACAATTACACTACTGAATGCCACAACCTTTCATAAGGGATACTTATGCCGGGAATGACCTGAGCTAACTCCAGCCTAGGAATACTTAAGAGAGCTGCTGTATACTGTGTGGTTGTCATTCACTCTTGACCATCACTCTACCACACTATCGGGGGAAGAGTATGCCATTGATTGCACATGTTCTACCTATTTGTGTTTTTGTGTTGTTTCTTTCTAGGCCTCATTACATATCTCTTTCCTATTCGCCCAGATGAGTAATTGCTGTTCATAAAATGATTTGTTTGTTTTAATTTTTAAGCATTTGAATGCGCAATGTCCTGCACCAAAGGCACATCCTTGTGTAACTGTATTTACCGTTTGTCTTAACACAGAATGATCCAATAATATGAATTAATAGATGTATTAATCATTTTTATCCAGGTGGGGAAATGACACCAGTACCTGATATGTGTTTCAGTCTTGCACCTTGAATTTAGGAATGGGGAACGTTATGAACAGAGAGATGATTAACTCTGTGCACTTGTACTCTAGACTGTGTGACTATACTCTATAAATGAATTTAAACCATCGTCCAGGAGCAAAGATCCTTTCTGCTTCTGTGTTTCTATAGTCACTCAACAAAAGCAATGCACGTTATGGACTGTGTGACAAGCTTTTGAACCTGAACATAAAAGCTGCATGATTCATGTACTCCTGTTAACCATCAACATATATGATTCTGTCCGGAATGTCATGTTGAACTAATAAATGAGTCAATAAATGACCTGTGAATGTTTCTTACACGTGTTACTGTTCATCATGATTCAGTGTGGCCAAAAGATGGCAGCATTACTCTCTGTTTTAATATTCATTGCATTTTATTACATTTGTATTAAAATGTTACAAACATTATGGGCTCATAAACATAACCACTGGTTATCTGCATAGCAGATATGAAGCAACACACCTACAGAACCAACCAAATGAGTATAAACAATATTTAAATAGTAAAAAAACTTATGATTAACACTGACATTATTGAGTTCTCTTTTTTTTACATACAAGCCACAGTTCATTAGCCATCAAAGGTTTGTCTGAAGAGGAGGCTTTTCAATTGAATACTGAGAAGAATTAGTGACAGCTACCGCTGGAAACATGCCTCCTCCTCTCTCATAAGACTTCTTTGACATTTCATTCAGTGCGCCTGGTGTGATGGACAGCATAAGTCTCTGTGGAGAAAAGGACTGATCATATTGGCATGTGGCATTCTTGATGCCTTTATGAAATTGAATCATTCATTACCTTTGTAAAGGAGCCAGACAATGTCCACAGCGTGTGAACAGCCCCCAGAGGGATCCAGATGATGGAGGCTAAAGCAATAACCCATCCCACCCCCTGTGCCCAGGGAGGGAACACATAGTCCCCGTACCGTGCTGGTTTGAACTGAATTACAGAGAAGACCAGAATCACCTGAAAGCAAAAGAATAATTTTAGGTTTGTTAGTTGTGGATCCTCATTAGTGCAGTGAAGCTGACGCTATTAAACATTCATTTGACCACAACCAGACTTACAGTTATGAGCAGAGGATCAATGATGAGCCAACAGATTCTGAAGAAAATATTAGCTCTGCTTCCAGTCATCTCTAGTAAATTGTCTGACAACCGTTTTACACCTACAGAGAAAAGCAAACATAAAGCAAAACAATGTGCTATTAGGAAAATAGGCCAACCTACCATAACACCAGCAGGTTGCTATTATCTCGAAAAAGGCCAAGAACATGATAGAAACGATGGCAGTGTAATGGTCCATCAACTGGAACACGAATATCCCTACCTAGACACCAAAAATTGAAAGGTCAGTTAGTCAAAGCCGTGTGCTCATGAGTTCTCATTCATGCAGATAATGAGAATATGGATGGACCTGCATGACAAAGGGGATTCCAAGAAGACTCGCTGCTCCACAAATGGCTAGAACAAACAACTCTTTACGCTTGAAAAACTTCATCAACTTCTGCTCACACTCATCCATCAAACTGGTCACCATCACCTCCACCATTGCAAACTACATCAAACCACAAGCCAGCATTATTTCAAGGGGATTGTTGTCAATATTGTCTTTTACTTTACCTCACTGTCCAAACCAAGACAAAGCAACATGAAGAAGAATAACACAGCCCACAATTGAGGCACAGGCATTTGAGCAAAGGCTTGTGGGTAGACGACATACACGAGGCTGGGCCCTGCAAAACAAGAGCAAAAATTACTTCTCATAAACCCGAGCAATTCATACGTTGTGGTTGTAGTTAGCACCATCGTAGCAACGCTAGGAATAAAAACATGAGATTAGATCTATCCAAAAATATAACTGCCTATTTATGAACACATTTGCAGTCTCTATGGGTATGAGTATGGAATCCCACAGTTCCCCAGTGAAGTAATGTTAACGTGTTCTTCAAGAGTTTGTAAGAAAAAATAAACAAAACATTTATAATTATAATTATCTAAAGAATTGTAAGACTTGTAACTACCGTCCACTGCCAGTTGGCTGACAGGAATCCCCTGTAGGTATGACATATATCCAAATGCCGAGAAAATCACAAACCCAGCCAAGATACTCGTGAAGGAGTTTATGATTGCAATAGTCAATGTGTCTCTGCGGAGGAAATAGTATGATTACATAAAAATTGGCATCCTTTGTGTGATTTTCAGTTGTCTTTTTTCAGTACTTGAGCACATTGTTGTTGAAGGAGTTGTAGCTTGACATGGCAAGTAGAGAACCAAATCCAATTCCGATGGAGTTGAAGATCTGCGCCGCTGCGTTCACCCACACCTGCGGTAAACATGGAGCGATTATCCACAAAGGTCCATTGATTATTATGTCATATGCAATGTACACAGTGTAGAGTAATCCATGTAAGAGTAATCCATGTTCTCCCATACCTCCACATCCAGCAGCTTGTTCCACTCTGGCACAATGAAGAAGGTTATTCCATCTAATGCCCCAGGAAGTTGCACGTTATTGATCAGAAGAGCAACCAGGATGACGTACGGGAACAGAGCAGTGAAGTACACAACCTGTATGCAGAAGGATTACTTTAGAGTGGATTTACTCATAATAGTGTTTCTTCATTTTTAACAATAGGTGGTGAAACTGATATTTTATGACACCCCAAAAACAAGTAGTAATTACAATCTATAACAATGAAAAACAATATTTTTCGCATGACTACTTTAAGATAAGTTATAGAGCATAGTTACTTTTCCAGTTGATTTCACTCCTTTGAAAATACAGAAGTAAATCATGATCCACGCCAATATGAGGATCAGAAACAGCTCCCATCTCAGAGTCCCTGCTTCCTCCACACTGTCCGTTTGTTGTAGCATCTTATATCTTGAACAAAAGTAATGAACAAATATTTTCTTTCTCAAAGCAGTATACATTGATACCATCCACATAACATCACAAACTGATCTGTGATGTCAGTTATCAGTCATTAGTCATCAAGTTATGTGTAGATTTTGTACTTCAATTTGTTTTTCTATCTACTTGTGTTGATGTTCTTGGTATATTATATGTGAGCAACTGTGCCCAAGTAATTTCTCTTGTGGATCAAAAGGTTTGCCCAAACGTGGTTAATAACTATGAGCATAATCCATCTGTCACCTTAACATACGTGTAGAAAAGTGTTTGGGTTTTTAGATGATGGGATGAAAGAACAGAGAAGAGTTAAGTGTAAAAAATGCATATTGTTAGCTTAGAAACATAGCAGCTACTTATATTGTATATTTTTGTGCTGCCTGTGTGCTCTTACTACTGTCCTGTATTTGCGCTGCAACACTGAAAATCTTATATCCAAGACTTTATTTGTTAGTGTTGATGTGCATTGGGCATATTATGAAAAATGTAATAAAATGGTGTTATAACATTACACAAGTTTGATTATGTTTTGCCCCTTAACTCCCCTTAATTCAGTCTTATCACTAATATATAAAGATAACTCTAATTATTGCAGTTCATCAACTTATATAAAGCCATAAATCATAATTAAGTGTTGCTGTGACTATGCATTTCAACGCACTGGAAGAACTCCTGGCTGGCGGTGGTAGAATGGCTGTTATTGGTGCCCTGGTTGGTGCAGTTTTCTGTGTTCCAGGTGTTGTTGCAGCTTGTCCAGGGCAAAGGCTGCTGGAAGGAGCTGAACAGATAGTACAGGGCCCAGGTGATCACTATGTTGTAGTAGGTGCACATAATGAAAGAGATGGCCACTGATGCCATGCCTACCCCTGCAGCAAAAGGTCAGGATTTAGAAACGTTTTATTCATAGTGAGTCAAATATCAATGAGTGCATACAACCAGATTTACCTTTCAGCAGGGGGCACACTTTGGCCATGGCGTGGACCGGCCCTCTGCGTGTGTACTGTCCCACCGTCAGCTCCATGTACAGTAGTGGGATGCCCAGTACCACCAGCATAAACAGATAGGGCACGAGAAACGCCCCTGCCATGGAGAATGTATTCATTAATAAAACCTTTATTAGTCCCACAATGGGGAAACTACAGAATTCAAGAAAGGAAAGACTCAACTATCACAAGTTTAGGGATAATCACATAAATTATTGAAAAGCTGTCACTAAAGTAGTTCTTGAATGATGTTGATGATGTAAACATTGCATGAAGAGGGGTTATAACTGAACCGATTATGCTACAACTTCTTTCTATTTTGCTGTGGTTAAATCTATATAAAAATCCCTTATTCATGCGTCTTTCATGATCTAAACCTCTAATCGATTATAATTGCAAGATTGATTGATTAAATATTTTTCCATACAGCCCTTCCCAATTTGTGTTGAATTATGACAAATACATGGCCAGTGTTTGTAAGCTCAACTACTACCAAACTTTGAAAAAAATCATTCGAACCTTAAGAATACCTTAAAAGAGTATTCAACATTTGTAATCAACTACATGTAATAGTTCTAGAGTCTTCTTGACAAGATGAAGTATTCAGGAAACTTTGGGACAACATATATTCCTTACTTCTCAGACAAAGCTGCATAGAGGCATAGATTCTGGTGTTTTCAAGACTAGAAAAAGCCTCTGATGTAAAAGTAAGAAATATTGCATAGAATCATATACGTTAGAGTATAACTTGAACTGGACTCAATCACCTTTTACCATAATAAAACCTTTGGACTCATGTGTACATCAGGTGTTAATGGTTAAAATTGTGTTTCTCACCTCCTCCACTTCTATAGCACAGATATGGGAACCTCCATACATTGCCCAGACCCACAGCACAGCCAATGCCTGCCAGGGTGAACTCTATCTGCCGGCTCCACGTCGGTCTAGCTTTCTCATCCATCTCACGGTGCTCAAGTCCTCACTCCTCACACAGACAAGGATCCCAGTGGCTGCAGGTCATTTATGCTTACTTCCTTTTATTATCTGTAATGATTACCCTACTTCATGGCTTGTTGCCACGAGGATCACAAATTGACCAGTGGCTCTCGTAAATGCAAAAGGTCACAGAATAGCTAAACCATTAAAACTTGACTTAATTTTTTACCTTTTGTCTTTCACTCAGTTGTGGACAAAGTTCCAAGTCAATGAGAGTCTGTCATGGGGGGGCGGGGGTGTTGTATATAACAGTGACATAAGGTGATGTTGAGTAAAAGCCACAAACTTCGAGTTATGCCACCACCTCGACCAAAGGCCTATTGCCACAACCTGGTTTGGTTATGCATTCTCTGAAAAGATGTTTGGTTCAGTTCATTGTAATCATCATAATAATGTCAAATCGTTACGTCAGGACTTCACTTTTCAAAAGATCAGAGATTTTATTCACAAAATAAAAACAATAAAATACTAAGTATGATCATTATAATTTCCGATTAACATATTTCATATACTTATTATCACCTGTGCCACTTTAAACAAATAGGTTGCTTTTGCTTTTAAAATGTCTATTTTCATTGGAAAGCAGCAATAGCTTTGTTAGGAATATGCACTATTTCAAAGAAATGTCCAAAGTATTTGTGAGTTGTTTACCAATTTGTGAGTTGTTTACCAAACCTGCCATATTGTTCTATTTGAAAGTCTTATCTACTGGCCAACATCATATGCATGTTTTTTGAGCATGACACAATTAAATGCTAAGAAAGATGTTCACAGTTTTGTTTTGTCATGCGATGTTTTGAAAACAAATCTCGCGTTGCGTTTGTTTTTCCATTAATCTCGCATGAATGATTCAGGAATTTAGGATTGGGGGGTTCCTTTAATTAATTTCGAAGAGGTATTTACCACATTATTTAAGAGAACACTGTAACTGTTTAAATGTGATCCTCGCCACCTCTTTGTTGTTTGAATTCAGTAACTTAAAAGTTACTTTACTACTCTGAGTAACCAGATTCTAGCAACAGGCTAAATAGAGCAAATGATTCTGTTTTCTTTGAAACCCAACTATCTAATCTAAACACCGCAGTTGTAATTCCAAAAAAGGACCACGAGGTCAAGACTCATTTCTTATTCAAAAACTGTGGGCGTATTTGTCTGATCTCGGATATTTTGAACAGGTGCTCGTAGCAAAGCAAACAAATAATTTTAATTTCACGTCAAGGCGCATTTCCATCTACAGCGAGAGACCACTGGCCAAAGTTAAGAATGATCTGAAAAGGCAGTTACGTGTGCACATGGTACACATGGAGCGCTTCGACATAAGAGCGTGTGGATCAAACCTTGAGGCATGGCTTTTATTTTGAAGCGGAAGTGTGACTACGTACGTGCTTAGTACTTCCGCATGACGCTGTCGTTACGTCTCCAGCGAAAAGTGGCAGCAGAGGTGGGAGCGGCCGCGCTGTTGTCGTGAAAAATAACAAAATACAGTCAGATTAAGACCACAAAACGTATTCCCAGCGTGTTTGACTCGCATATGTACCGTTTGTGTTTGGATTTCTCGTTTTCCTCTCGGTAGAAAATGGGGAATTGCCACACCGTTGGACCAAACGAGGCCCTGGTGGTTTCAGGTAACGTAAACGCTTGCTGCTGTGATCTGATGTTGTCGTGACTGAATCCTCGTAGAAAACAACAAATCCCATCATTTTATTTAGTCATGTTATATTGGGCTGCCTACGATACATCCCGTTTTAATAATGAATGATTCTCTAGCGCTAGTCAGGCGCTAAGCCAGCCTCCCTCAGTTACTACTATGGATTTACGCGTTGTTGTTTTTTTTCCCCCCAGTTCATTATTGACACCAAAGACTGGTCTCCTAGTAGCATTTTACAATCCCTTCCATTTTGTATAATAGTCAAGTGTGTTTCATTATTTTGTAGGCAAGGTGTTTATTTTGTTGTTTGTTTAGATATATGTTGTTAGTTAAACCAATTATGATGTTATTATATTTTCCATTCATCATATCGTTTTGCGATAATAATATGTAATATAGAACAGAGCATTAACGAAGCATAATGCAATTAGATGTCTTAGTAGTATTATGAATTGGATCTAGATATGAAGAAAATGGTCACGTGTGTGTGTAATGTTTGTCATATTTTGGTTCACGCAGCTATGTATAGTATGCAAAAATAATCAAGAGTTTGAATTGCACAGATTTTATTGTAAAATGTACCACGGCGGACCTTGTTTTCAACGATTACACATAAGAGCCACTCACTGATGTTGTGTTGTGTCAAACTAAGACTATCTGGCCTTTATCTCGTCATTAAGACCATGTTCATTTTCATAGCTTGATTTGGTAGAGCGCAGCAGAAGAAGAGAAGTATTTCAACTGCTCTCCTTCTACTGATATGGTTTCTGCGTGTTTCCTGTTTAAACCCACATTTGCTGAATCCAAACAACATTTTGTATTTTCCATTGTGAGCAAACCAATGCATCAGTCATAATGAGGCTGACTTCATCATGACCAGAAGTAGGATAAATAAATGTGTGTGTAATGAATGTCTGAAACTAGTGCACAAAATGATTT
This sequence comes from Pomatoschistus microps, assembly GCA_029875035.1. NCBI lineage: Eukaryota > Metazoa > Chordata > Actinopteri > Gobiiformes > Gobiidae > Pomatoschistus > Pomatoschistus microps. The sequence goes on along the minus strand of JAPMNZ010950237.1, from coordinate 7,913 downwards.
GAAGTTGTCCTTGATTGACTCTGGCATCTATTTTCCTCTAGTAAATGTTACTGGTGGTGGTTCTGCCAAGGGGCGGGAATACATTTATAGTAAAATACTTCTTTACAATATACTACTGGGTCAGGCAGTCCAAAATAAAATGATGTTAGTGACCTAATGGCCCCTCACAATCTCTTTGGAATGAAGGCTGTCAGGAATTCAAATTATGCCTCCAAGTGAAAGGCCATAGTGTGCCATGCCCCACGTCTTGCTTTAACTTGTTTGTTTGTTGAAAGTTGAACAGTTTAATGTGTGTTTGAGGGATGATTCCTTAATGTAACGGTTTTAGTCGAAACCAAGTTGGGTTGAATCAAATCACGTTATTGCTGTTGATGATTTACTATTTGTAAGTTAGAAAATCAAACCACTGAAATTAATCTAATCTCAAAAACAAATGATTGAAATTAACTAAAAACTAAAAATCTCAGGAAGTAAACCGTCCCAGGGCATTGCCTGTTCTTAGACCCTCCTTCCTTAGAAAAGACATCTGATCAAACTTTTTATAAAGAATGATTGCTTTTGTAGTTCACATCACACAGATATGTGGTATGTTGTGTCACTATTTTGACACAAGTGGATTTTATGGTAGATTTAGTGAAGAGAAATTAAATATAGCTTTACATTTGATTGTAGTAATGGTCATCCACAAACCTCTGATTATCCTGCTATAACGGTTTGTTCATTAAATTTGTTGTTGAATGTATAATAAAAACACCAGATCAGACATAGAGCAGAGGTACAAATCCAGATCACACCTTTCTCTCTCAAAATGGTGTACAATTTCACTACTTTCAACTAAAAGTATTTTTTTAACTAAATATACAATATATAAATTATTGTCAACTCTCTTTTGCAGGGTCACTAGAAAGTATGTGACTCCGTAATGTTAATTTATTTTAAAACATTGAAAGTAATAACAACACTTTGAGTCATGGGCCGTTGTTACAACATATGTGTATATCCCAACATCCCCCTTCCCCTTCAGTCTGTCTATTAACGTGTGACAGCTGGGAATGTCACACCAGATTTAACAGCACAGGGACCTTTTGGATGGACCATTTAACTACAGTTTCTTTCAAAGACAAAATTCTCACTTTGGTCTTGCAGTAGCTGGTACCATGAAACATTGTGTCTTCAAACATGATGAAAGACCAGAAAAACCATGCTGGTTTTTAAATGGAAACATTTTGAGGACTCGAGCCATGTTGCAGAATTGAAGCAAATGATTAAACATTGTCAAAAACAAAACGGTAGTCAATGTTTATTTATTACTATCCTGTATCAACTGACTTCAATATATGGTTGGTTAGTTAATAGACCAAATCATTCAATTCAAATCTTTTTCTTAACACATTTCAATCTCAAGATTCTTACTTGTGTATTTGCACAATTAGGGGTGTTAGAAGATACGGTTTTGGCGATATCGCAATATATAATCCCACGTTTGTCATATTCAAAATAAAAAATTGCAATACATTTTTTTATAGTTTTCATTGGGATATATCACCTTGTATCATCATGTAGCTCCTGATTCAAGGCAATCACACCCCTGATGCATACAGTGGGGTTATACTCTGGGATGTTTTCTAGCCCCGCTATCAGCTACACAGTAATTTAAGAAGACATAATAAACAACTATTCTTATGAGCACAGGCAGAACAAATACAATACTTTAGTTACAATTTGGATTTTTGCTACAAACAGTTAAACATGTGTGTTTCTGGTGTCCTCAGGTGGCTGCTGTGGCTCAGATAATAAAACCTATGTAGTGGGAGGCTGGGCCTGGGCCTGGTGGCTCATCTCCGACATCCAGCGGTAAGTATCCTGCTCCTCTCTCTCCACTTACAGCAACAGAGCCAGTGCACTGAATACTAAACAGACTGAAGGCCTATAAATGCAGGGTGTGTACAGGCCCGGCAACATGTTTTTATTTAAGTAAGACTTTGAATGCTTTTATTGTCAAAACAAGTACAGACACACAACATGAAACAAATCTAGTATATATTCAACAAAAAGTATCATAGTAAGATTTTCTACTTAAATTAAATTGAAAACCCTCAAATTTGACATTATCACTGCATTTGTGTTTGATCCAGAGAATGAAAACTAGTGTAATCATCACTTCAGTTATTTATTTAATGTCCAGTTTATCTGGTTATAAATACTGTTGCTTTCATCAAACCCTGTGTTTTGCTAATCTTTGTCCTGTCTCGTGTCCCATTAGTCTGCTTAGTTTTTCTGTTGTCATCCTACTTCCTGTGTGCTTGTTTGTTGCTAGGAGACCTTAAGTTAAACATATGGACCGTATTCTCACTTGTTAATCATGAATACTATGAGTAGCCACACCCATATATTAAATATTTTTCATTCTGATTTTCCTGTCCAGCTTTCCGTTTGGTAAATGGAATAAGATGTTTTCCAAGGCCACTTGAGTTAAAAAGCCTCGGGTAGAAGCCAGTGGCATCTAAGACGAAGAAGGACTTCCTGTTTGTGATGCAGTAATCATGTTAATGTTCAGGCCATGACACATTGATCCAATTCTGCACAAGCAGAAAGGGAGGGGCAGCAGTGGACCTGGCACAGTCCTGTGTACTGCAGCAGTACCACTCTTTCGAGCTGTTTCGTAACCATTTTATTCATTGGGTTGAAATCTTGGCTGTCTTATTAATATTGATGAAGAGGTGTGAGGTCCACTCCCACTTAAGACTCCTATTTTCAATGAAGCAGGTAAGAACTGGTGCTGAATAAAGTTTTAGAAGGAACAATATTCTGGTGTATTTATAAATGATTTCACCAAAATGAGAAATCACAAAATTTCACAGAATTTCACAAAAATGTGAAAGTCTATCTCTATAATTAAAATGAACTAGAGATGAGCACCAGATTTGGTGATTTCAATTTGATTAGATTTGTTTTCCAGTTCTATCCCAGTCAATATCTGCTACTTCTTGCACATTTATGTGCCCCAAATCACTGGTAACCCTAACCCTAACCCTTATTAAAAAAGGGTCTACTCTATTTGTGTTTATAATTGCAGATTTTTCTGCATGTAACTACATAACATCTTTATGAGAAAAAGTTAAAACTATGATGTACTGGCTTTGGTTCGTACAGTAAAACTGGCCTCACCAATAGCATCAAACCGACACTCGATCCAAAACATTTTCCAGTGTTTCGGTACATCCCAGTTTTACTGTCCTCAATTATTTGTATAAGTTACTAGATTATCGTAGTTATCATTATTACAGCAAGACATTCAGTCTAAGGGCCTCATCTGGCAAGCACCAGCGCAGACAAGTATCATCAGGACGTATCATTTCTTCCCAATTTATGTTTGTATTTGGAAAGTATTCAAGTACATGTATATATTTGTTGCGTTGAAGTTGCGTCGCAAAGAGAAGCCTGCAGGTGTGCGTGAAAGCTGCTGAGGACGCCTTCCGTTAGGCTTTCAGTCTTTTTCCTCCAATTCGAAATTGAGGTCACTTTCCTCGTTCATTTCTCTAACCCTGGTCACTGACACTGCTAACAGCTGTTGTTCATCTCACTGTTTTGCCTATTCCTGCTCGTCTGCTGCCTGTGCAGAATGTCTCTGGAGGTTATGACCATCCTCTGTCGCTGTGAGAATATCGAAACTGCGGAGGGTGTGCCCCTGGATGTGACTGGGGTTGCTCAGGTAATCATCTATACCAGACCCCAACAATCAGGGGCTGAGGCTGCTGCTGGACTGGAGGAAAACATGCGCCCGCTTCACTAACAATCTAACTCTGTTTTCATTTCATAAGTCCTGACTTTCTCTTGCAGTTCAATGGAGACAGTCAGACAGACTGTTTGATCATAAAACTGTGCTCCGAGTCACATGTAGCAACAGAGTCGCAGAATGAATGCTTATTTAGGACTGATTTTTGGTTGAACTAAAAAGAAAACCGATTATGAAAACCCACTCAAAAGAAAAAGGAAACCTAAGCATCTCATTTGGCTCTGTTGTTTGTGAAATGGAGTCCTTGGGTGAAAGGGATTGTTCCTTGTGTCCTAGTCCTTCCCTTCATTTGCTTTTCCCTCCGAACATGCCAATTTTTATTTTATTTTTTCACATTCTTCACAGGATAACGCTTGAGATTATGACCCTGCAGCCCAAGTGTGAGGATGTAGAGACAGCGGAGGGTGTAGCTATTACTGTCACTGGGGTGGCTCAGGTAAAGCACCACACTTTTCAGGGAATGCTTCGTCAGACCTCCCTAACCGCACGCACATGCCTCATGTCCACCAGGGATTTCCATAGGGGATCTTCACACACTGTTTCATGTCAGCATGATTGACTTTCACTACAAGATGTTTTTAGATTTCCCTCTGATTAATAGCACTGTGACTCAGCAGCGTACAAACTGTTTGTAATCAAAGCCTGAGGTGAATGTTTCATCTAATCGCTGGCTGCTTGTTTGTATGAACACAGTGCTGTTGACAGTCTCAACATGAACGTCTGTAGCTGATCATCAGACAGAATTAGGTGGTCACGCTATTAAACACAAAAGAACTGTTTGAAGCAGCAAAATGTCCTATGATTAGAGGAAAATGTAAGAAGTGGTGGACCACGTGAATGTCACACAATCCTAATGACTACACCATTAAGATAGCATATATGTGCCTTGCTTACAGCCTTCCTAAGTGGTCACCTAGCTCTTCTTTTTGTCCTATTTGTGTTTCTCATGTCATATTCAGTGCCAAACAATTCATTACATGTGATACTTCTTTTGTTAAATGCACCAGTTTAGGCATCTGTGTTATGAATGTTCATTTATATTTGGGGAAATGATCAATATCATGTTTTCATACATGTTAGTGGTGGATCTTTCAAAGTTATCATTTGTTTTGTTTGCTAATGCGCTTCTGTAGGCATGCCTGTTTCACTGTCATTGCCCATCAGTGTGTCATGACCTCTTCCATGTGCATGCAGACAATAGCTCAAGAATCACATGTCCACGCACCTCAGGCCTCCGTCTGATTGGCTCAAACTAGGCCATGGTAATGGTGGCGTGTGTATCCTATGGTCTCAAGTGACCATATGTGGAGGGGAATTGGGCACATAGAATATAATAAGATGTGGAGTCTTTTTGATCATAAAGGACATTGTTGCAATTTGTTTAGCTTGAGGCTAGGAATGGTCAAAGGGGTGGGGCAGGAAAGTAAGAGTTACAGGAATGCATTATCACTTCCCACATACTCCAGTGTTTGCAACCAAACGGCTCCCCCTACAGGCTGAGTGTGGTTGGTCGACTTGCAGCCCTTGCATTTTCAGAATTATGATTTTTGAGAATGATCTTCATCTGTCCCTGACATTGTGTTTCCCCCATGACCCTTGGTATGTGTGCATGTACTGACCTCTCGCCTAAGGACCCAGCTCACTTTTTTTCTCTTACAGCAGTGGAGTGATATACCCAAAGCTTTTTTGTCTTGTTTTGTAGCTTCATGTTAAACAAAAAAAGTTAATGAAAACATATATTATTGCAATGTTTTAAAATATTTAACCACAAAGGTGTCTGGATGCCAAATATAATTCATGGTTCTCAGATTATAGCCAGTGTGTTGAACCTTCTATAATAAACAACCACATTTTAGAGGGTCAGCTGAGAAGATGTGTTTGAGCTGTCAATCTGATGTGATTTCTGATTTAGGTGAAGGTGATGACGGACAATGATCTACTGGGATACGCCTGTGAACAGTTTCTGGGCAAATCTGTCATGGAGATCAAGAGTGTCATCCTGCAGACGCTCGAAGGGCACCTCCGTGCTATACTCGGTGGGTCTCTGAGTCTCGTATGTAAACTCGTATGTCACACACAATGTTTAATGTTGATTTTTGTTTCAGGTACCTTAACTGTTGAGCAGATTTACCAAGACCGGGACAAGTTTGCTTCTCTGGTCCGAGAGGTTGCGGCGCCTGATGTTTGCCGGATGGGCATTGAGATCCTTAGTTTTACCATCAAGGTTTAAAACGCAACAACAATTATATACAGCTTTCAAAAGCACTGGACACTATGTTTTGTGTTTTTGTTTCTTTGCAATAGGATGTTTATGATAAAGTGGAGTATTTGAGTTCACTGGGGAAAACTCAGACGGCAGCTGTGCAGAGAGATGCTGACATTGGTGTGGCAGAGGCGGAGAGAGACGCTGGTATCCGGGTAGGCTCACATTAGTATGAGTTGATTCGCCTCAAATATTTTAGATATGGATCATTTCTCATTGTCCTAGTGTTTTACAGGAAGCTGAGTGCAAAAAGGAAATGATGGATATTAAGTTTCTGGCTGACACAAAAATGGCTGATTCTAAACGAGAACTGGAAATGCAAAAGGCTTCCTTCAATCAAGAAGTTAACACTAAGGTATAATTGAAAATAGTTTTTTCCTTCCATCTGTTTTGTTTTATCTGTGGTTTCATATGAAAGCTAACATTTAAACTTGTCTCTGAAGAAAGCAGAGGCTCAGCTGGCATATGAGCTGCAGGCGGCCAAAGAGCAGCAGAAGATTCGTCTGGAGGAGATCGAGATCGAGGTGGTGCAAAGGAAGAAGCAGATCACCATTGAGGAGAAGGAAATCGACCGCACAGAGAAGGAGCTGATAGCCACTGTGAAGAGACCAGCGGAGGCAGAGGCCTACAAGATGCAGCAGATTGCTGAGGGACAGAAGTAAGCGGGACCTCCTCACAGGTTTATCCTGGATGTTTCTCTTCTCTTTAACTGAACTTCTGTCTCAGGATCAAGAAAGTGCTGACTGCTCAGGCTGAAGCTGAGAAGATCCGCTGCATCGGTGAGGCTGAGGCCAACTCCATCGAGGTTGTGGGTAAGGCTGAGGCCGAGAAGATGAGGCTGAAGGCAGAGGCGTATCAGCAGTACGGAGACGCTGCCAAGACTGCCCTGGTGCTGGAGGCACTGCCCAAGGTCTGCTGGGATTTAATCAACATTTCATTGAATTCATGTTTGATATCTTTAGAGACATGCCTAGTTTTCTTAATAAAGACCTGATCATAAATGTTGGACCACTTGAACAAAGACAAAACTGCAGCCATACTTTGCCTGTTTTTTGTAGAAGTAGATGCAATCTATTTGCAATAAGGCAGATCGGGTGATTAGAAGATACTGAAGAAGCAATGTATTGAACAGAACACTGAAACTGAAATGAGCCAATCATGAGTTTAAGACCATATGCCTAAATCTGTGCCAATGGGCATTAATTGTAAGGTTCCGTCAGCTATTTCCACTGTCATGATGTTCTGCAAAAAAGTTCCTTTTAAGTTGTTATTTTGTTGAACCTCATAAGCAGGGTCTCTCCTAGTGCGCAGCTGTGGTAGGACAGACACGTCCTACCTTGTTATTATCACACATCAATATAACATTGTAATGTGGCCCTACCTGTTTCCCATCTGTTCAATGTTGTATTACTTTGTCACTCACAGATTGCTGGTAAGATTGCTGCACCACTGGCCAAGACTAGTGAGATCGTCATCCTGAGCGGAGAGAGCAACCGAGTGACTGGAGAAGTGACCCGCCTCTTAGCTGAACTCCCTGTGTCTGTGAACGCACTCACTGGCATAGACCTGACCAAGGTTTGTTCACACTGTCCTTTTAGTTATTCTTTATGTGTCCATATCTCATTAGGGAACACGGAACAATCACACACGTTTGTCTGAATCACTAAATACTAAACTATTTGCACTCATTTTGCAACAAAACACACCAGGCCATTCACCGTAGAAGCATATTTATAAAACGTGGCCCTCCTCAAACTCGTCACTAGATAAAACAACATATCAGGATTACTCCGCTTGTTTTTTTATTGAGCTTCACTTATCCTCCTCCAGATGCCGCTGCTGCAGAAGATGACC